>FTLJ01000744.1:0-71807 GCA_900155495.1 Porogramme epimiltina
CCCCCCACGCCCTCCCCCCGCCCGCTCCCCTCCTGACCCCCGCCACCCTTTAACCCCGCCCCCCCCCCGCCGCTCCCTCCCCATTTTCTTCTCCCCTCCCCCGCCCGCCCCCTGCCCGCCATTCAATACCTACCATTCAACCTCCTTCACCCGTCCGCCACGAGCCCGCGCACGCTCAAACACAAGCCCAAGCCCCAGCCGAAGTCGCCCCGCAGCCCCGGCAAGCACAAGGCGCGCCGCAAGCCTCGCATGCCCTACTACACCGAGCCCCGCGCGACCGCCGCCCTCCCCACGGGCTACTGGGTCATCTTCGGCCTCTACGAGCCCATCCTCGCCGTCTCCGGCTTCCTCGGCGCACTCGCGGACCCCAAGAAGGTCAGTGTCGGCGCGATTGCGCAGCCCTCCACCGTTTGAGTTCGTGGGCTCATCGCGCGTTCCTTTTTTCTCTCCTCCTCTCGCCCCACTCCGCCGCCGCCGGCTCTCCCACCTTCATTTGCGCAATCTGCGCCCATCTCCGCCGCGGCCTCTCTCATAATAATCCATCAAACTGCGCCCCCATCTCCCGCCGCCGCCGCCGCCGTCGCCCGCTACCCCAGGCCCACGACGCGCAGGCGCCGTGGCCGACGGGCAGCGCGCCGCCCGAGCCGCTCACGCGCGCGACGCAGGTCACGGTGCTGCAGCTCGCGCACGTCGTCGGCCTGCTCGGGCTCATCAACTTCTTCGTGCTCGGCGCGGCGCGCAAGTACCTCTTCGCGCACCCGTCGCTGCAGGAGAAGATCGTCGGCGCGCTGCTCACGCCGCTCCTGCTTGCCGACGTCGTACACATCGCGATCACCTGGTGGGCGCTCGGTCCCGACGCCCGCTGGCGCGCCGCGGACTGGAGCGGCCTGCTGTGGGTCACGTTCCTCACCGGCCTCAGCCTGCTCGTCCCCCGCCTCGCGTGGCACATGGGCGTCGGCCGCTACGTGGACAGGCGCGACGGGCAGGCGAGCAGGAAGCTGTGAACGCGGCGGTAGACTGCGCGCGGACTGCGATTGTGCTTGGACGGACGGACTGGTCGGACGATCGATCTCGTGGTTATTATTATATGGCGCTCCATCTAGTGTACTACCCTACGACGCCTGGTATTCGTACCGTACGCATCCGCACGCCCTCGGACTATTATTTGGCACCGGCGTAGCATCTAGCATTACTGAAAGAGAAAGCAGAATTAGCCCTTTCCGTCTCTCCTTCCCCGCAGACGCGGCGCGCGATAGGGGGTGGCCCGCCCGTCATATTAGATCAAGGATGGATCACGGGGAACCCAAGCTCCCGCAGGAGCGCTGCATGGCTCCCTCTCTTACCACTTTGTAGTCATTCGGGCGGGCACCCTCGGCGGTAAGGTGGGCAAAACTCACCGAGAACACCTCCCCCGGAGGCAGCGGGCTGTCCAGACGGGCGATAAACCCTCTCTTCTGTGCCGGAGACGAGGGGAATTACGTCGTCGCGCGGCTGGGGAAGCCACCATCAATGTGACGGGGTCTCTTTGGCAGGGATCGCAGCAGCGGCGCGCGTCCGGCGGCGCAAGTCCCAGTAGTCCAGGACCCAGGACTGGACGAGCCCAAACGTCGCCGACGTCACCCAGTACAGCTGGATGCTCTAGAAGGCGGTGGAACAGTCAGCCATGAGGCGCACGGAAGAGCGGACGGGCAGACAGGCGGGTTTCAAAGATATTTTGGGCGGGCGCGTCCGCGGCGCTCCTCTTCCCCCTCCCCTTCGCCCGGCCTAGCCCGAGAGCTAGGACTCGACCCAGAAAATCCGAATTCAGAGAGGCACAGCCGAGGAGGGGGGCAGGCACGGCGCGCGCATGGACACGAGCACGAACAAAAAAGAAAAAAGAGAATGAGAAAGAGAAGGCAAGCCACGCACCCCTGGGACCATCGCCGCGATGAGGATCCGGCCGACGGCCATGACGCGCAGCGCGGTCTGGTATATCCTGCGCGGCTCGAGGACCTGCTCGCCGCGCGCGCGGCGCTCCGCGGTCCACGCCGCGACGCGGCGCTCGCGCTCGAGCGCGTCCGCGCCCGCGAACCAGCGCGCGCTCTCGACGTTGGCGAGCGTGACGAGCCCGAGCACGATCGGGAGCGTCGCGGTGCCGTCCGCGTGCGCGAGCGAGGTGAGCGTGAGGAACGCCTCGCCGTCGAGCACCGTGCCCGCGCTCGTGGACGCGTGCGAGAGCACCATGGACGTCCCGACGAAGAGCGGGAGTTGGGTGAGGATGGGCAGCGCGATCGTCGGCGCGGCGGAGCAGCCGTGTTGGCGGAGGAGCTCTTTCCGGCGCGTTGTGGCCTGTGGGGGGACTCGTCGGAAAGCGGGGCGACGTGCGGGTGGGAGGGTGGGCTTACTATTGGTCTTGAACGCTTGTTGATCTCTGCTATGACCGCCTCCTTGTCTCCCCGGAACCCGTCTCTCTTCATGTCCTGTTGGACTCGTTTGTGGATGGCGGGCATCTCACTTTTCATTTGGGGCAAGACGACGTGTTCCGCGCGCCATGACCGGTTCTTCGCCTGCATGGAGCATGAATACGACACTCGCACAGCGATGGTGTCCGCAACATACCCAGATAGAGAAGGGTACGGTAAGAGCCAGACGTGACACCACAGTGACGAGGATGATTGTGCATGAGTACGCGGGCCATTCCGGAGGGTAAGGGAGTGCAACAGCCAAGTCTAGGAACTCTTCGGAGAGGCTATGGATTGTTGATGAGATGAATGTCCGTTGTGGTGCATGGCGTCGAGGGGCGAAGGAGGTAGGGCGAAAACGTGGGCGAAGAGACGACAAGGCCGTTTTGGTGGAAAGCATGGTGCGAAATACCGTGTGCGCAGACGCCCACGCACACAAAATCTCGTGTCACGCTCGAGGCCTTGGTCGAGCTTGATTGACAAGCTTGAATTTCGGTCTCAGTGCCCGGTCTCACACATGTTCAGGAAATTTACAACGCCCAGCGATAGCATATCAAAGCGCGTATAGATGTCATGCGAGTGCTATAGGGCATATCATAGTCATAGCTGCAGCGACTGCTAAACTCCCCTCGCCCGAGATGCCAGCAGTCCGCCCCTAACCTCCCGACAAACCCCACCGCTCAGAAGGTCAACTGGTGAGGGAACTGGCCCTTCGACAGGCCGAACGTCGCCTTAATGTACTTCGCCAGGTTCTCCGTCTTCTTCACAGCAGCGATGACGGCCGCGTCGACCGCCTTCTGGTCCGCCGCCTTCGACTCGGGGAAGGCAGCCTTCTCCTTGGGCTTGCCCTCCGCGAAGAACTCCTCCTCCGCCGAGCTGGGGCCCTTGGACGCGGGCTTCGCGAAGTACGCGTCGTTGATTTTCTCGTCGACCTGAAACATCTCTTTCAATTCCGCTCATTCGCAAATCATTTCCGCGAACACGACGCACCTTGAAGTCGCCAAGCTCGACCTTGGTAGAAGTGGCAATAACGTACGCCTGGTTCACCCTCCGGAGGGGAACACCGTTAACCTTGTAGGGACCGGTGACCAGGAGCAGCCCGCTCGCGAGCTGCTTGAGGAAGACGACGCGCTTCCCCCTGAAGCGGCCCGCGAGGAGGATGAGAACGGTGCCGGGAGTGATGGAGGAACGGAGCTTCGTGGGCTTGGGGGTTTTGCGGCTCTTCTTGGGTTGACGGACATCCTCCGCAGGGTAGAAACGGGGAGCCTTCTTGGTGGGGACGACACGCTTCGAGCCGTTCTTCTCGCCACCAACGGTGACCTCCTTGGTCGCGGGGGTCTCAGCCACGGCGGGCTTCTCGGTTTTTTTCTGGCCCTTGAAGAGGCCACGGCGAGCGAAGACGGATGAACGAGAGAGGCGGCCGACGCCGGGGACGAGTTCCTTGCTGCGGGCCATCTGCAGGAGACGAGTGTGAGTGAGAAGGGTAGGTCAAAAGTCCACCGCCGAGTGAGGGTGCATCCGTATGGTCGCCCGGCCATCCATCCCAATCCACCGCTATTCCACCACCCAAACTTCCCGCATCCATTCCAGAGCACCTGGGACATCCACCGGGACGGTCATACGGCATGAAATCATACTCACAGCGTCGAGGTTGGTCTTGAGGTGTTGCGGCCTTGTTGATTCCGAGGACGGTTGTGCGAGACTGGACGCCAGCGGCTACGGTGCCCGATTTGGCATTCCGGCGTCTGTCAGATCAAGCGTCTATCCAGATCTCGCGCTTTGACTGTGATCGTCCGCACCGACGCCGCATCCGCGCTCAGTTTGCTGTGACTCAGAAAGTGGGAATATAAACCGCCTGGTTTCCGTCATTGCCACCTATACCAGCATACCCCTCCTTCCGTGTGCACAATTCTACTCCCACAGAGATGGCTTCCTCACAAGCAGAACGTTAGATTGTCCCGAAACTTCACTCCAGACGAATATTATGCTAACCTCGATCTACAGAGGACAACCGCTCCATCGTGTGGCTCGATATAGACAACACTCTCTACTCAGCGAGCGCGGGAATATCTCATGAAATGGGAACTCGTATACATGGTAAGACGAGCATCAGCCAACATTCCGCAAACACATGATCATGATACGTCCCTAGCATACTTTGTTGGTCTTGGTCTCCCCGACGACGAGGCTTCCGTGCTCCATCTTCAATATTACTCGCAATACGGTCTCGCTATTCGCGGGCTTGTACGGCATCATCAGATAGGTCAGTAGCCTGCATGTGAACTGCGGAACAGTCGATTTAGACGTCATCAATAGACCCCCTTGACTTTGATCGTAAATGCGACGGGTCTTTGCCGCTTGAAGAACTACTGAAACCAAATCCGGGACTGCGCAAGTTGATTCAAGACATTGACCGGACCAAAACACGAGTTTGGGGGCTTACTAATGCTTATCATACCGTGAGCTAGTCGATCCTCCCCAGCACTTGGAGCCTTACTAACAAATCTTTCTGTAGCATGCATCGCGAGTCCTCCGCATTCTCGGGATAGACGACTTGATTGAAGACATAATTTACTGCGACTACTCGAACCCGGAGTTCAGCTGCAAACCGGAACCGGAATTCTATCATGATGTACGGGGTTCCCAATCATGTTTGACTTGCATTGACCGTCACATTCCAGGCGATGAAGAAGGCAGGTGTTACAGACCCAGCGAAGTGTTACTTCGTCGACGACAGTCGCGGGAACGTCAAGGCGGCTCGCCAGCTTGGTTGGGGCCACTGTGTTCACTTCTACGAGCGCGGCGTAGAACACATGGAAGGTGGAAGGCCCAAGAAGATTGGTAGTGACATCCAAGATGGTGACAATGAGGATGGTATAGTGGCCATTGCCAACCTGGACGAGTTACGGAGTGTCTGGCCTGAGTTGTTCGTGCAGTAGCTAGACTTCGTAGCCAAGTGATACCCGGAGTTTGCCCGCTTCGACGCGGTGCATTGACGTAGATGATAGTACTACACATTATATTGTACACGAGATTCCATCCAAGAGTCCGTCTTCTATCCTCATGTCGCCGTCATAAGCCGTTAGAAAAGCATTACGGAGACTACCTGAGCCGATTCTGTGGCCTCTAGAACTACCCCATCGTATCCGAATAGACCTGGTGGCGATGTCATGAGGTTCAAACGATCCACAAAGATTAGGCATCATCAACTCACGGGTAGATGAGCTAGGTAATCGGAGGCCATCCTCATCATCGGTCCTGTTCAAGATCATCGACGGGGGGTTTTCACCGGGGGCTATGAAGTGCTGAATTTCCTCCACCTGGGGAAACACAGATTACAACGGCTTCTCTGGGAAGATGAGGTGATGAGGACGAACCCTATCGTAAAAATGTTTCCGTGGAGGGAACTCTATAGCACTTTTGAATAAGCCCGGAGACTGAAGCGTAGACAGTGACGAACCATCCTCATCGTCTTCGGGAAGTCCCTCAATTTCCCATGGACACCTCTTGTATCTCTGGAACAAAGGCGTCCCAGGCTGGGTCTACAATGAGACTAGGTTGAGTGTATACATCGTGCACTGCTCACCACGTTGGAATGGAGAACGATCTTCTTCACAGTATGCGATGATCCAGATACGAGAAAGTCCATTCCATGCTGCTGATAGTTGTAGAAATCTACGCATTTTCATATTGACATTAGATGGTTTGGTGGAGGACAATATATGACTCACAGTCGCCGTCCGAGTCGTCCTCTGTTGAACCGCTTCGTGAGTGGATCGTCATCCTGTCGTCTTCTTTGTAGTGAATCCTGAGGGGTGGTCCTAAATCGCATGTAAGATCTTGAGCCGTGCTCGAGCCCAGAAGGATTCGTATTGGCTCTGAGCCGGATGGATAGAAGTAAAGGGTGATGCCTTCATGTATCTTCATCTCACTGTAAGCCATAGTCAGTTCAAGCGGTGTGATGGCTTACCTTGGCTACCACCCGAAACAACTCGCCTGCCATTACTGGGCACTCGGTGACCTCATCCAGTGCATCACGCTGTTCCCCATCCCCAGTTTTCTGGGCGACGATAATGCGTTTCACCTCTTGTTGCCTATCATCCGTGTTCGCAACTGGACCCTTCAAGGTTTCTCCTCTTACGTCTTCTTCAAAACTGAACGAGATTCCAGGATACCGCATGTCGTCCCCCGGATACGTCGGGCCAAACATCCGACTGACGCCAACCTTCCGTAACGTCTCTTCATGTGACGAAAGTACGGCTTTCTTGTAAGTGATTGACAGTGGGGGGTGGGGGTCGCGGAGCTTCTTGATAGAAACGGTGTGTAAACGCTGCTGGTAACCAGAGAAGAGCAGGTCGAGATGGGGGCGGATGTGAAGGATTATTGGGGTTGTGGGCGAGTCAGGATCAAACTTGACGTCGACCTGAGGAAAGAAGTGCTGCATGCCGCGTAGGTAGTCGAGCACATTCCAAAGGGAGGTACCTGCCACTACATGTAAGGCGTTATGAGAATGAGACAAGGCGAGACTCACCAATCTCGAACGCCCCTAGGCCTGATCCAGGTCTAACATCTACTTCGAGGGTTGAAAACATGGTTTGAGGAGCTGGTGAAACCTTCAAAGGATGGGCGGGTGAGAGGAAAGGGGAACGGTGGCAAAGCGTTCGAGGGAGTAAGGCAAGCCGAATGTCACGACTTGGCTGTGGCGCGGCGTCCTGGTGGGCACAACCCGCTTTTGGCAGCTTGACGCGTCGCGATACGTCACTGTCACGGACGCGTCTCGCCAACGACGCGTCCACTGCGACGCGTGTTTCCTTCTTCCTGCAAGCATCAATAGGCCCCGCAACTACTACTACGGGAACTCGGTCAAGAGCGCAGCATATCTAGTACGCGCGTCTACCCTTACTTATATTGAAATGACCTGTTAAAAATCCCACTTTGAAGCCCAGGAAACCTACTAGACTGACCACCCTCGCCACGATGGCAGATCGAAGACAGGTCATCATCAAGGTACGCCTTATGGTATGTAGAAAAAAAGCTCCCACTAAAGTCACGCCAGGTTTTCAGGAAGTATGGGCATTCACTCGGCCCCGAATCCCTTGAGTTCCTGGAGGATCTCTTGGATCGTCATGACATTGCCAACGAGGATATTGAATTCTCAATTGAGTGGATAGCCAAGGAGTACAATAAACAAGATGGTACCTCTCTCATCAACTGCTCAGGGACTAAACTGATGACCTGACTCAGACGCTCAGATGAAAGTTTCACTCGACGTCTTGCACCGCGTCTACGAGGCGTTCCAGAACGGCGACGAGGGTGGTGACGAGGGACATGCACAATTGGACCCGGATAGCCACCTATTTGTCATCGACGCATTTGAGATGCCCCTATGGAACTGGTCTACAGAGCGTAGTACGTTTGAGAGGTTGGTCCTGTTCACCAGGTTTTTGGACGCCGCATTGACATCTTCCAGGGCGCAAAGTGCACTGACATCGGCCGGCTCCGCAGAATCCAGAGTCGCGGCTATGCGAAATAGGCTGAATGTTATCAAACAGTGCGTTTTGCGTAACGATCACTTTTCACCATCGACATTACCATCGAAAGATCGTGAAAATCTACTTACAGTAGGATAAAGCTCACTGGAATCAGTAGACGGCAGTCTAATTCCTTTTGGTAGATTCGATCCACAAAACAGCTTCTTGGTCGTCCGGGAGATCGCTTTCTGCTCTTTGGTATGCTGACGCATTCAAAAGAGGGCAAGCTCTGTCTCGAAGATCAGGACGGCCTTGTTGAACTTGATTTTTCGCAGCTGGTAGGTAAGCTGATGGGACAGTTTGAGTAATGCTAAGTAGTACTTGTATCAGGATCAACCGAGCGAAGGGCTGTTCACCGAAGGCTGTCTAGCACTGATTGAGGGCGACTACACAGAAGAGGCTACATTTGTCGTCATCGCGATTGGACACCCTCCCTGTGAGAATCGGGAAGGGGCTCGTTCGATATTCGGCCATGTCGACTTCCTTGGAAAAGGTGCTACCACATTGCTCGAAGACGTGAGTGTTTTGTGGGGATATAGCTTATATTGTAGCCATCTCACGTCGGTATTTGCGACAGAAACAATTTGCTAGTCGTGTTCAGGTTGAACTTCCCGATCTTCGTTTCTTTGTGCTGTCAGATGTGTGGCTAGATCGGCCTGATACCCTTCTTGGTCTTCGCAAAATGTTCGACAACTGCATGGAGAACAGCTTCATTCCCAAAGTGATAGTTCTCTGTGGAAACTTTACCAGCGTTGGCATCCCTCAAGGAAACGGACGGGAAATCCGTAAATACCAAGGTAGTATGCCCCTATGATGATCCAATACGAGATGCTCACATTTCTGTGCAGACAATTTTGATGCTCTTGCCGATCTCATTGCAAGCTATCCCCTCATCAGCCGCACGACGCATTTCATATTCGTCCCTGGCCCACTTGACGTGACCGTCAACTCTGTTCTACCTCGCCGGCCCATCTTGCCCTCTTTTACTACTCGAATGAAGAACCGTGTCCCGAACGTTAAATTCGCCACTAATCCGTGCCGTATCAAGTTCTTCGAACAAGAGATTGTGATATTCAGAGAAGACTTGATGTCAAGGATGCTCCGTAATCTCGTCGGAGTCAAACCAGATGTTAAGAACGACGACCTGAAGCGATACGTAAGCCAAGCGCACTTATTTTCACTATGCGCCATTCTTATAACGCGCAAACAGCTTGTGCAGACTATTCTGGACCAGAGTCATCTCATGCCAGTAACAACTTCGATTCAGCCCACGCTGCCAGACTACGACCATGCGCTTCGTCTATACCCCTTGCCTACTGCGGTGAATTATTAGCATACCTTCCCAATTTGTGCAGCTATTGACTCCGTTTTTCCTTAGGTCGTTCTGGCGGACAAATATGACCGATTCCAAATGACATACGAGGGATGTCATGTATTCAATCCGGGGCGATTTGTCGGCAATTCGTTCACTTTCTCTGCGTACGCTCCAGCACGGCGGGAATCTGAAGAGTGGTACGTAGTCATGCTTTCCTGCGAAATGCGGTGTTTATTTACCCCTATCAGCGTTTTGGATCTTGAGCTGGAGGATTGGTCGTGATGATCATGTTGGTGTGACATGGCGGTGAATACTCGTTGTCCAACCCTCGTCTTGTGTATTTGTTAGTTTTTGCTTGCTATGCTGTTCGTTCTCCATGCTTGTATATGACGCACGGATGTGCTCCACTTGAGGTGACCTGTAGCCCTGGGAAATCCCATATCGAAGGCGAGGCCGGGCCCCATTTTGAGCGTGTGCCTGGAGTTTGTGATCTACGTTCAAACGTTGATGGGCGTCTCCGGCTGGGAGCCACGCTCCGGTCCGCGCGGGGCAGAGCACGGGCGCACCGCTCGCCTGCTGCCCGCGCTGGGGCGGGTTCCGTGACAAGCTCATGCACATACTTCACCGACGTGGTCCCCTGCTCGTGGCCCTCTCGTGCACGTTTCCCTCCACCTGCTACATGCTCTCACAGCGTCTACAGTAACGCTCACATTCCTTCATACTTCCCTCCTACCCGCCCTTCGCCGCCGTCCCCCGACCGCCGTCGTCGGCCGAGTCGCGGTCTCGCCCCGAATCGCCCGCGCCGTCCTCCGCTGTCTCTGCTGGCGCACGACCTAAACTTTTGGTGACTTGCGCCCATGTCTTCGCCCTCGGGAAAGGACCTCTTGCTCCATGTCATCCTTCTACGGCCCCTTGACGGGCTCTCGCTCTGGGCAACCCTCCTCGTGTGGACCGCTCGCATCTTCACCCTCTCCATCCTCTTCCGCACATACATCGGGCCAACCGTCGTCAGACTCGTCTCCAGGCGCGTCCGTATCCGGAGTATCAGCCTTCGCTCAATCCGCGGAGTGTACATCAAGACGAGCGGTGGAACATGCAGGGTCGAGCGCATAGGTATATCCTTCCACAGGCCTTCATCAGGCACCGCAAGCCGTTTCTCTGTCAAGGTGGAGGGTCTTTCGCTGGAGCTTGATGACGGCTTCAAGTCGCGTGCGTCCCAGCAGCCCAAGTCGCGGAAGGTGTCCCGCCCTACCCCTTCGCGCTTCGCGCGCATTCTGTGGCAGTCGATTCTGTCCATCCTCTCCGCGGTGTACCGCGCCTTCGAACCTTATTGTCGCCCCGCGGTGAGAACGTTCTTCGTTACGACCCTGCGCCTCGTCATTCGTGCCCTCCCCGCGGTCACAAACGGCCTAGATTTCGAGCTCAACTCCGCCGTCGTCACCCACACTGCTCTGCCTGGGATCAAGTTCTCTGTGGGTTACGCCAAACTTCACTCCTCCGTGCTATTGTCATATTTGCCCGGCGTGGTCTCCGTCGACGCTACGAAAACGCTCGCTGGTCACAAGCGGTTTGCAAGTGTCGCGGACTGGAATCATCGAGTGAAGAGTAGCGTTCGGCGGACATGGGACCGAGCATGGGCTGCCACGCAGGTGACCGCGTCCGTGAATCTCCAAATTAGTGCGGTCGCTGGTCACGTAGACAAGGATAGCGAGTTCTTCGCTGGTGAGTCTCGTTCTCAGGTGTATGTTATACATCGCTGAAGTGAAGACAGGCACCCATCGCGGTCATTACCTTGTAGACGTTCCTTCGATACAGCTCTCGGTATCTGGCCGTCTCAATCCTCACCAAGGGGTCGAACCACGAAGTGTTGAAACATCGCTCGAATTGGGAAAAGTCAACGTGCAGCTGGATGTTCTCCAGAGACTACTCAAGAGGATGAAGGCCCGTCGTCGCGCCCATGAGAATATTCTACGGGCGGTGGGGATGTCACGTCCTCCATTGAGCGGGTCTTCGATAATGAACGGTCATCGTTCAGACGGGAACGAGTCTTCTGCACCTACCTCAGCTGCGTCTCAGACCTCGAAGGCATGGAGGTCGCCACTCTCGCCTACTTCCCCCTTCATGGGAGCACTTTCCGTGAGACCGGTTTATCATGTCAGTGATTTATTACAACAACTCACCATGTTTCTACAAGGCATCTATGCGATGGCGTTGGGCGGCAAGGCAGTCTCAAGATCTCCGAAAGCATGTTCGCCGTCCAGTTGTATGTATTGTAGTGGCGCATATCGAGTATGTACTAAGTGTCCTTTGTGTAGAAACGTATAGCATATATCTCGTACATCAAGAGCATCGACGTCAAACTGACTCGACTCACTGCGGGCTTCCAGCCAGAAATGTCTCCAGGAGCGCAGCCTGCCGTCCTTTACGCTACCCTGCAGGATGTTGGTTTGGCGGTTGCACTCAGTCATCCTGACCGGAGTGATATCCACAAGCAATATTTAGGCAATAGTACGGGGAGCACAAGCCCTTCCGAAGCGTACTCCGTCGTCTTGGTCGCGGATCGATTCACAATTGATAGGAACGGGATCGGGGAGCTCATGGACCACCTGCGGGTTGTCACCCTGCACACATTCAAATGGGACTCCCTCCTCGTCCAATGGCCGTCGCCCTGGATGGGCTCGCCGACGTTCATGTCTGGTGATCCCAACGCTCAGCTCTTGGTTTCAAACATTTCCCTAGCACGCGTGGAGATATCGGAACGACTGGACATGCTGGACAAGTTCGCACCGAAGGAGAAGTCTGTCGAGAAGACCGTTCACGGCCATAGCATACTTCCGGCGATCCTAAGTCCTGTCCCCCGCGTCGCTTTGGGTGTCCACATTGGCGATGTTTCGTTGCGTCTCATCTCCCCAGCCAGCGAGGGCAACCAGGATCCTTTCGTCCTAGAGGCAAGGACAGATGGGATCGTAGGCTCTATGGAATCCCACTTCATCTCCAGACCGGACGACCGCTTCGGCAACCTCGAACGCGACTACGTAGGTCTCGATATGGAATTCCGGTATACATTGACACTCGACCGTACTGCCGCCAAAGTATGGTTTGGGCCAGACGCCCATCTCCGAGGTGCCCATCCCCAGGATTTCCACGCTGCTTCTTACCCCAACGAGACGGTCATCCGGCTGGATGCTGTGCACATCGGTGGAACAGGCAACGGACAAGGCGAGTTCGCCGACGAAGCTGGAGGAATCGTATCTGTGGACGTTCCGTCGCTCTATACACAGTTCCAATGTGCCACCGACGACATTTCGATCGAGTTATGGCAGCCTGATGTCATCAAGGCCCTTTCCTGCATTCTGTCACGCGTAGGCGGGAAGCCAAAGTCTCAAGCCCCGAAGCCGTCCCGTCGTTTGCTGGACCAACTCCCATTCGGGGTAGCCGGGTCCCTATCTGTCGGCCGTTTCACGCTTTTTATGACCTCTCCCGACCTTGCCCCGGAGGATTCCTTGAACATTTCGCGCGGCCTTTCTTGTCGTATGGGCATATCTCTGAGCTACAGCGCTCTTCGAACTGTTCATTGTTGTAGAATGGGAGCCGTCGTGGCACGAGGACACCAGCGTTCTCAACTCCTACTACCCACGGAACAGGTGCTGGACGCCATCCTCGAACCGGACTCCCCCTCTTCATCGGACAACGCTCGCGCCCTGATCCAGCTCTCTTTATGGCAGATCGTTCTGAGGGACGCGTTCGCGACGCCCTTCGCAGCGGACGACCCTTACGGCCTCGACGAGGACAGCGTACACCATCGTTCTCTAGAGTTCTTGCATATAGGCAACCTAGACGTGAACGCAGTCGTGTCCGGCGAACGCCCCAACGGTGTTTCCCTACCGAATTCTTTGGATGATCTCCACGTCGAAGTTTCCATCCCTAAGGTCAGGGCCAAGATGCACTTGTCTCAAGTGTACAGCGCACTTCTTGCTATCCACACACTCCAAACTCTCAAACCCCCTCGACCCTCGCCTCCTCCCAGCTCTCCGCGGCCGCCATCGACCATTCGATTCCACGTAGACTTGCACCTCGACCAACTGCAGCTACTGTGGGTGTTCCCCCTCTCAAGCAAGCTGTATATGCGTCTTTCCTCCTTGTCGTGCCGCGTTCCGCACGATCGCAAGCTTGTTGCCGAATGGGATCATATCCTCGTTGGAGCAGCCGTCCCAGTCTCCCGCGACCTCCAGGAGGACGAAGAATGGGAAGAGCTTATCCGATTGCCTCGCTGGCGTGTGGAGCTTACCCCCGATGTCACTCCTCTTGCGATAAAGGTTATTGGAGATAGCGGTCGTTTACGCATACCGTTCGATTTCGTGCTTGCAGATCTCATCTTGGATATCAACTTGACAGTCAAGAGCGTAAAGCATCTACTCCGCATGGTGGCCATGGGGGAGTTCCAGGATCCGCCGCCACCCCCTGCAGAAGACGCGAAGCGTATTCCGAACATCACCATCGAGCTCGGAAGACTCATTGTAGAGGCCGCCGATGAACCGTTGGAATCCAGACTAGGGCTCATTTGGAGGGCAGGTTTTGAGGCGGCTCGGGTTCGACAAGAGCGAGAAGATGGGTTCGAGGCGAAGGTTGCCACGATCGTTCTCCCTAAACCCTCATCGTCCCCATCTTCATCTCGTCACGCAGACTCTGACTTCCAGTTCTCGTCGAAGCATACAGTTTCTATTACGGATGCGAGGAACAGGCTGAACCAAGTGCACGCCGTCTCGTGGAAGGCCACTTTCCATCAGTCGCAGCAACGCCAGTCTGGGCACGAGCGAGCTCACGTACAATCCCCTGTTGGCGACTTGCGTATCCCGGAGATCGAAGACGCCGACATTGTCACCATCAACGACGTCCCTCCAATCCCTCCTCTTGTCCGCCTCTCATTTGATCAACTGTCGCTCTCTATCTCGCCCCCCTCGTTTCCGTACGATGCTATCCCCGACTTCCTCCACGAGGCCGGTCAAGGCCTACCCCGCGACACCCAATACTCCCTCCTCGTCCCCCTTCATGTCCACTTCACCGTCTCTTCTCTGCGGCTGGGCTTCCGCGAATACCCCCTTCCACTGCTACATATACCCCCTCCCTCGAAGGACTCTCAATCAGCGCTGGATTTCGATAGCGACATTGTCGTGGCTGAGGAGATGGGCACCGACCAGTCAGTCGAGTGGGTTCCGTGCGAGATCGTCAAGGCGCACAGTGGGATCCACGGCGCTGCGCAGCTGGTGGTACAGATCCCTAAAACGATCATGCCCGTTAAGTCCTACGCGCGCCCGACAATCCGTGTTATGACAGATCGCGTCACGGACTTTTCGTGGGGTGTGAGCTACGGGGCCGCGACACAGGATCTCATGAGGGTTATCGACACTTTGTCACATGCACCCCGAGACCCTTCGCCGGCAATTGGTTTTTGGGACAAGGTATGCATTTCCCCATGATCAGAATGCTACTGGCAGCTTATATATACATATTAGATCAGACTGGTGCTTCATTGGCGAGTCAAGGTGCTGTTCAGGGATGAAGTTCATCTCCATATGAAAGGTAAGGCCTTCGTATCGCTCTTTTCTGGATATTGATTTTTGATCATGTTATTAGGTTCCCGCGATCCATACGATATTCGTGGACACGGTGCTGGCTTCGCTCTTTGCTGGAAGGGGAGCCCTCAACTACTGGTCGGCCAGCCAAATGAAGCCGGCGAACTTATCCAGGTCATCAGCGACTCAATGCTGGTCATCATCCCAAAGTATGTTCAGGTATTGTTACGGGTTCAACGTGCTTAACCCCCAGTAGTATTGAGGACGCCTATGGCGATCAACCACGGAAAGCCCAAGTGAAGGGCGCGACGCCGCGGAGAGCCAAAACCATCTGCGCCAAATTCCGCTCTGGCGTCTGCTTCGGCGTTGGGTTCGCTTTGGAGCGGGCGTGTGGGCCAGAATGTACACGCTGTTCTGGCAAACCGTTCGATCGCAGTTGTAGGTTGTTTACGTTCAGACCCCACTACGACGTAAAATTGGAGTGGAAAGACCAGCGTCCAGAGATTAAGGTCACGCTTACTTATCTTACCGTCAGTTTCACGAGTGCTGACCTGGATGTGCAGTCTGCCGAAGACTCCTATAATGGCTTCCGCTCCGACTTCATCCATATGTCGATTTCTCTGACCTCGGGCCTCCGTAAAGCAAAACACATCATCCCAAGTAACCTGCACCTATCCCCCGAGGTCTTCGCGCATTTCTGGTCATGGTGGCATCTCTTTGATAGTGCGCTTTCGCTCCCCATGCGGCAAGGCGACCTCTATCCTCGCAAACGGCCGATCTCACCGAAGTTTGGTCAACACCTCGCTACACTGAAATACCTTGTCTCGGTTCCTCAGCTGTTCATTTCTCACGTCTACGCCGACAATTCGCAGGACGCCTGGACAGACGGTGTAACACCCTACGTTGGAGTGAAGGCCCTGATCGAGCACTTCCAGGCAGACATGCACCAGAGGGACACAGAAGCATGCGAGACCACAGCGGGTGGAACGAAAACCGTTCATCACAAACCGTTCTACGCCATCGAAGTTGTTCTGCGAGGCCTAGACCTGCGCGCCATGTTAGCTGTGTTCTCCGATCCCCTGAAACAAGCTGCCCCCGCCGAAACGTCGCCTCTTGCAAGCAGTAATTACCGCACCAGGAACGAGCTCAAGTCGATCGACCTGAAGTCGCATTGGGTGGATATGGACGACTTCGCTGTCGACGAGCAAGAATTATCCTCAGATCCAGACGTCCACCTTCTCCAGACTGTTTTATGTCCTAGATTTACGTACTTCAAACGCACAGATGAGCAAGACTCAGAGGATCAACCAATGGCGCGTAGCAAATTTGGGTCGGAAGATAGTCATGTTTGTTTCCTTGGCAAGGAACCCTGTAAGCTTATGTTTTAAAGTCTCCGAGCACGCATATACTAACGTCCCTTCAGCGGTGTCACAGGTGCAAATCGAGTTGGCATCCAAGCGAGTAGATCATCTGCGACAGAGAGCTGTGGAGGAAGACAATCAGACGGACGGGCATGGCCGGCGTACCTCGTCTGAATCTCGTTCTGAGGGCGGACATAGTGTATGCAAATTTCGCCCTCTTCTACCTACCTGATGCTGATGAAATGTGCAGAGACGAAGCAATAGCGACTTGACACGGATGATCACGCTGCTCGAGGGCTACATCACCAACCTTCGTCAGGTTGACAAGGCTTCCCAGCAATCATCGGCTCGTAACCGCAACTCAAGTTATTACATGCCTAGCGATATGGTTCTTCCGGAGGAGTGGACAGGCTTTGACAATGTGTATCAAGTTCATAGCCCTCACATCATCATGGATAACGCGATACGAGATGTAAGCACGGTATCCTGCGACCACCGCTCGTGTACTAACCCTTAAGGTAGATCATGATGCAGTACTACTACTGCTCTCGATCGCGGAGGGGATTCGAGTATCACATGGCTCAGCGGCAAGTCCTTTGTTGGGGGACGTTACCTCGTCTACTGACGCTATGGATATAGGGCCGTCAAATTCATCCGAGATCAGGCCTTGGCAACGCTGTCAGAAGTTCAGGAGCACGACACCGGGAAGCATAAGGGGGCCGCTCAAGCGGCGGCGGTTGCAGTGAAGAAATTGCTTATCGGCGACGGCAATACGTCTACCCCCTCACTTGACTTCGTGCCACACACAGTGTCCAGGCTGCCTCCAAATGTTGACCCTCTACACGGATGGGCCGAAGGTGTATCTGCTAGGAAAGGGCACTTCTGCCTCCTCTTGAAACCTCAGATAGTGCTGCGAAGCAATGAGGACAATGATGCCGTCTGCGTGCTTGCAGCGGTTCAAGGGAAATTGAAGACATTCTCTATCATGGACGACGCCAATGTGAACGACCCCGTGAGCGGCAAAGTCATGAACAGGTATGATATCTCCGCGGCACAACTAAGTACTCCTCCATCCCGGACTCACTGCTGGAAACAGGAATTTTGCATGGCTAACAGGCCTCCAAACGTTCTCACCATCTGCGACGAATACATCGGGCAAGGACTATGTACCGCTCGAGGTCTTGATCGACTTGCGCGCAGACAACAGCGACTTCGATCGATTAGTGCCTCAAACGGATGCGACATTCCAATATGACAAGTTCAACCGCCTTCGCTTACGCAATGATGTCACTTCAGTAGCCAAGACGACTGAACATCGACATGCTCATCTTCAAAACCAGACTGTACGCTTCATTCCAGATGCGTTCTGAGATCTAGCTAACAATCACCCATAGGATCTTGTCCGGTTACATGTGCCGCGTTTTACTGTCTCTGCCAACGACCGACACTTCCAAGCCATCTCCAATATCGTCACGAACCTAGTGCTTTTCTCTGACGCCGCGCACAAGACACGGGCAGAGAAACTCGAGGGCCTTCTTTTCAGCTACGACTTCACGAACCTCGCATCTGCGGCAGACGTCATTGCGGGGATGCAGCAACGACTACGACAGGCGCTAGAAACAAAGCACGACGCGGAATTGAAGCTGCGTGGATTAGGGAACTCGGGACGCGTAGAGCTGTTGAAGATTGACGCACATATCCTGCGGCTCGTGGAAGAGCTCAATCTCCTTTTCGATGCTATCAAACTTGCACAAGACAAGGCGAACACTGAGTCGGACCAGAAATCTGCCCTGCTGCTGCACGCAAGCTCTGAAGAGGTCTCATGGCGGATGCTTGACCAACAAGATCAGCTTCTCGCGAAGCTCGCTGTGCGCGTCACAGATTTCTACTGGCTGAGTAGGCACGACAGCTCGACGGTGAACAACCTAGCGGTCGGCGATCTTCAAGCGTTCGACGGTGCCGCTGATGCGGAATGGACTGAAATTCTCTCAAAGCACGACGAGCCGTTCACGCACCCCCTGGTCAAGGTGTGTAATCTTTCCCAGATCGTAACGTGCCCTGTGCAAGGTCTGACAATCTATTTTAGCGCAAACTGTTCCTTCTGGCCCACTGGATTGTCCTCCCGCCCGTCGGAGGCATCACAATCTATGAAGATTTCGAGCTCACGTTCCATCCAATGCGCCTCCAGATAGACATTCGCGTAGGTCGCAAGATTATGGAGTACCTCTGGCCCGCTCGGCGGAACCGTCAACAGGATGAGCCCGCTGAAACTGAGACGTTCGTCATACCCGAGTCAATTGCAGGCAGCCACAGCACCAGCAATGGCCGCGCGAAGAGAGGTTCCAAGGACCTTCCCACTCTGATGTACACCGACTCCCCGCGGCACGCGTCGTTCGACCTCCCGTCGCCAACGCGCAGGTCCCTCGATACGTCGCGTCTCGGCCCACATACAGGAGGGCCTGGGCTGCGGCGGCTCGGGACGTCGCGTTCATTTACGGATCTACGTAACTCTACCCCCGCGCGGCAGGACTCACTGCAGGTTCCCCGGCCAATCCAGCGGACGAATTCAACTAGCTCGCTTCGCTCCAAGTCTACCGACGCACTCCTTGGACTGTCGCGTCCGACGCTGTCGAGCGGGGTTGGGTCGAAGGACAGGCTCAAGAACTCCAGGGAAACGGATGACGCTGCGGAGATGAAGACACGAGCGTCACAGAAGACGTTTGTGAGAGTCAAGGTTGCCAGGTAAGCGCGAAATCTGAAAAAGACCGAGGGGGAATCCTGATACATTCGCTCTCAGCTTGCACTTGCTTCTCAGCATTGCGAAAGAGGACTCGTTCCTCTGTCGTGATGCACGGATCCGAACGCGAGATTTGGAGTATCGCAATCAGACATGGAGTGTCAGTATCCATCTGCTTCATCTGGGGAAACCGCCTGACCGTATTGTACACAGTTCGAGGAGCTAGTCGACCAGTTCATTCCCTCTGGCCGCAACTGGCGTGGTTGGGTTAGGGTGGCATTCCAGCAGCCGCTGGTGCCCGTACTGCCCGTTGCGCGCGAGCTGATCACGAAGACAAAGTGGATTGCTTCCAAGAAGGACTCGACTCAGGAGCGCCCTGGCCGTCCCAGTACCCCCAAGCTGCTCAAGTCGCCGCACAGCAGGACGCGCGACGCTGCGGGGCGCAAGTCCCGGGATGGACCCGACAGCCAGCGCGCAGTGCCAATGCTGCCAGACGCGCCGTCGTTCTTGACGCAAGAACCTGAGTTGATGCGCGACGCGACGATTGGGCCGAAGCGCGAGGGTCGGATACGACAGCGAGCGATGAGCCTGTTCAAGCGGAACAAGAGTCACGGACCGAAAGACAGCAAGGACAGCATCAGTTCGTCCGACACGACACCCACTATGAGCGTAAGTCGACTTCTTTGCTTCCCACCAGGAGCTTCGAGGCTGACGAATGTGTCCAGGCTGCGGCCTCTACACGGACAGAAAGCTCCGGATCGAAGGCGAATAGCTAGAGATACACGCTAACCTAGGAAGGAGGATGTATAATAGTATTGGTACACACGTAACTTATTCCGACTGTCCTCACTCTTTTGTTGCTCTCGACTGTATCTAGCTAGAGACTACTTACCTGCCACGCTTAGCCTACTCGTACTCAATTAACTGACTGGTTTCCCCTGGAGATTATCATAGTAATGACTCAAGTGCTCTGGGCTCTTAGAAGCCTACGGGCCGTGTGTCGAAGTCAAAATCAAAGCCGCCCGCCATGACGTCAAGACGATAGAACCGAGACCGCAGAGGCGCCCGCCTCTCGGGGATGGCTCCGCATTCCTCTCCCCCGGGTTGGCTCATTGGGCTTGCGTTTTCTTGCTCACGGCTGCCGGTCTCTCCGAGTCCCTCCTTGTTTCCCCCCACATCCCTGGGTAGTGTCGCTCGTTCAGATGCCCTCCATTCGCGTCAAGACCGGTTACCAGCCTCTTCATTCTACGCCCAATGGCCGACAGCGGTCTCAGTCCTTCGTCTCCCACCTTCGCTCTGGGTCTGAAGCACCCCGGCCGGAACAACTTGCAACGCTTCCTCGCGCAAGCTCGTGGAATGTCGACGGTGAACTGGCCAGCCCCGCCATTCGGCGGCCCCGTGCGTCGAGCAAGGTCACTGCACATATAATGTCCACTACAAGGGTAGTCCCACGATCGCCGCTTGTGCCAACTTTGCAGACTCCACTCACAGGCCCGCCAAATGCTGATGAGCGCAGTGAGGGAAGCATTCTCCCGCATGGAGTCCAACGAAGGCATGCGGATACATACACCGTGGAGGGGCAACAAGCGGACCTTCGCGTCCCGACCGAAGGAGACCGGGGCCTGGAGGGCAGCCAAGTCAACCTCGCACTCGGGCAGCTTGAAGACGACTACGGTGCGGACGACCGTGCGGACATGCATCATCACGACGATATAGTAGAACATCTGGACGTCATAGGTGTGTCATGCTGTAGCATGAGCTCCTTCCCCTCCCCTCTGAAACACGCTGGTGTAGACCCTCAAATATCGACAATATCTACCCTCACTAATGCTGCTAATGCTATTGTTATGTGCGTATTGACGCCAACATTGACATACATTGGCTTTACGAATGTCTCCCCAGACCCCCATTGTCATTTTATTCTCGAAAACCTGTTGTTGTACTACCAAAACTGCGCAAGAGAAGGAAGACAGCTGAAGACCCGGAAAAGGCAAATGTTTCGAAGGATGAACACGCTGGTGAAGACGCGTTAGATCAGCACGTCGAGGATGTCCTCAGAAAGCGTGACAAGTTCAGGAGAGTTATGCAGGGCGTGTGGTCGTTTGTGAAGACGCGTGAGTTTGAGTCTTTTTTTCCGGCTTCATGGATGTTGACTCGTGTGTTATAGCGTTAGGAGTATGTCATTGTACCCTACATTTTTTAAAAAAATCTCACACTACCACACAGTTTATTACAGCTATCTATGGGTTTATGGTTGGTACGTACACGATCTTCTTCCTCACTTTTCTGTCATTAAATTATGTGTAGTATTCTGGGGCACAGGCATCGTTTTCTTCCTCGCCAAATTTATCAACCTCCACAATGCCATCACACAAGGTTTTTGGGTCGAGTTATGTCAACAAGTGGAAACTGGTGTGCTAGACTTTGTCTGATGTCGCACTAGCACACTGACTCTATGCATACAGGTCTTTTTACCGCCACCAGCATTGGGTTCATCCCCTTCCGAGTAATGGATACGTATCGTGAGTTGTATTTATGAGCGATGTGCTATAGTCGCTCGACGTTGCTGTGCTCTAGGCGTGGTCAAGATCTGGCGGTACAAGCGGCTCATCGCTAAGCGACGAGCGAAGGCTGGACTTCCTGAGCTTTTTGACCCTGACGACCTCCCTGACCCTGTGTACGACCCCAACTACGTCCACGTCCTGACTGAGAAGGAACAGATTGACCTCCACTACCGTACGCACTGTACAGCTGTTCGTATTGCGTTTGCTTACATCTCGGTAGAACAACATCAGTTTATGAAGTCCCAAACTTGGTATCGACCTCATGGGACCCAAACTCACAGGGTGAGCTTTGTCCTAGCTGTCCTAGCTTTCTAACCCCCCATACTAATTTCCTGACCTTCAGGCATTCCCTATCAAGTAAGGAGCCCTCGTCTCTCTACTTCAACTTTTGACATTCACTAACTTTGGTTCAGTGTCGCACTCTGGATATGTATATGCAGCGACCTGAATTCATTCTTCCAAATCCTCCTCAGTGGCACTATGTGGGGGCTTGACCGGTATAATCTTCTCTGCAATGCCATGTGCCCGGTTGGACTGACGTGCGTGCGGCGCAGGTTCTCCCGCCCAGCCTGGACGACAGGCACGACGCTCCCTGCAGCCTTCGTATGTCGCCATGCTTCTGTCTCGCTCGCCATAGCACTATTTCCTGACGCATACGTTCGCCACGTTTCACCACAGCTCGCTGGCATTGCCGCCGGCGTCCTCATCTATTGGGGTGGGAAGCAGACCCGGCGTACGGAGCTGGTGGAAGATCGCCTCCGGACAGCTCTCGAAATGGAACATGAGCAGAAGCGCAACGTGGACGGCGACGGTGCATCAACTACCGTCGAAGAAGCCGACGAGGTGTTGGGGCAGATACTCCGACCCCGAAATCCTGAAGCTGTTGACTTGCAAGAGCAAGTGCCGATGCCAGGTGCGGTGAGCTTTGAGGACCACATGATCAGGCGTGACGCCGAGAAGGGCTTGGATCCTGTTGGGATATTCCCGTCCACGACCTCGTCACAGTCCGTGCACGTTGTGGAAGAGATGGTGGTCCCACCCGTAGAGGATCTGCACCCGGCGACATCTTCGTGACGACCTTTTTATCACTTTGAGATTCTGCTAGTTTTTTGGAAGTGACGACGCTGGGCTACTTACGTCGTTATTCCTGCATGTAGGCTCTGCAAGCGGTTTTGTGTACGCGCTACAGACACGGAATTAAAACGCATACCTACCGAGCTGCGAAACGCGGATAGCATCTTACTAATGATATGTGCCGATAATGGGTACAATTGCTTACTAACTAGTGGGAGGGCATTACAGCCGAAACTAATGAGCCGTGGGAAATTTGTCCGTTCTTGAATGTTGTACTTCACCTGCTGTTAGGCTGTACTTAAACAATGTAAAAGAAAGAAGTCCAGTATGCAATACGTATCGTGTATCGCCGTTGGCAACTACCGGCTGTCCTAGAATCTCTCGAGCCTCATCACCAAGGTGAGAAACTCGTGAAGTATATCCCGGCCCCTCGTTCTCACTGGTAGCGGATGCTTAACACGTACAGATGCAAGCATCCAGAGTCAATGCTAGTGACTCACAGGGCCTTGATCGACTCATCAATACTTTACTCGACAGCTCCACGGATTCTCCTCAGGGAAGAGCTGTTGGAGCTCCCGCAGAGGGAGTTCGCGGGATATCGACAGCCCTCGAGGACATCAGGAAGGATGCGGAAGCTCGTCAGTGACCATTCATGCTCTGCTTTTTGGTAGAAAACAATTAACACGGTGTTGGATTGACAGTGAATGCTTTCCGCTCGTCCGGAGGGCCACCAGAGGTACCCATTACTTTCTGGACTTCCTCTGGGGCAAGCGTCCAATTAAGCAGATCAGATATGACAACGTCCGTACGCTACTGCGCGCACTGCCGTAGCCTCATGCAGTATGGCCTAAACACTCGCATCTCGGACAGTACGTCGTATCAGATCACTTGTCTATGTCTTGCTCCCGCGTGGTTTACATTGTGATCTTAGTACCCGAAGACCTAGTCGAACCGATTATTTTCATACTCGAACAGACACGGCTTATGTGTGAACAATCCCCGAGACGCGTTGTGGAAGCAGTGGGGCTGTATGGTCAATCTTCCAATGGTGTTCAACAGGATGTAGGATGGGCCAGAATGAGAAAGATGTTGGTAAGCTCTTGCACAAATCTACCAAACGGACTGCCGTCGAAGTCTGCCCTGATGCATCGCAATATAGATCACCACAATTATACAGAAATTGGCACCCCTTCTGATGTAAGTGCTTATGTCTTATTCCCGCTGTTCAAGTCGTACTTGGACCTCCACTGAAGGCCTTCCACCGCCGTGCTTTCTGAACCCGACTATGCAGGTTACCAAGTATCAATAGGTATCAAGAGGCGGTACCACTATACGAAACTGCAGTTGCGACAGAGACTGAACGACAACGTACCCAAGGAAATAATAGGCCTTGGTTCACAAGCGCGTACGTACTGCCTTAATGGAACTAGATCTAAGTAATGCAGCCCCACAACCTAATTCCTTCATTAGGCGTCTATGGTCCTTGTATGCCGACGCTCTCTTCTTGTCGGGGGACTATCGGAAAGCAAAGACGATGTGCGAGCGTACTCTCGAGGGCGCTCATGGTGGAGACACTGTAGTCGTGACAAATGTCGTGGTCCTCCCCCATCTTCATCTCTCGTTCATTCTGCATGACCTAGGCATCGAGCATGGGGAGCAGCAGCGGTACGCTCACTTTAGCTGAGAGCATAAACGACTCATCCGTATCATTGTTCAGGCACACCGACTGGTCTGTCGAGCATCTCAAGAAGAACCCACACGCCATTGGACACGATATCCTCAGACAGTTTCTGGTCCTGCAGAATGGCAAGAACCATCCCGTACTTGAGCGTCTTGGAGGTGTGGCCTGGCTAGATAAGTTAGCTCAAACGCCTAGGCCCAGCGCCAGAGAAGAGGCACGCAATTCGAAGAGGTGTCGAAACTGCAATGCGTCAGAGGTCCAGAAAAAGCTCTTCAAATGTAGCAAGTGCAAAAAGATCTTTTATTGGTAACGCTCCATGATCACGCTCTCCAAGTTGGCATTCATCCAGAACCATCCAGCTCCAAAGAATGTCAAAAGTCCAATTGGAAGGTACACAAGTAAGTACAATGTCCACGGGTTTGGTGTAATTACTATACTTATATAACTATTAAACACTCCAATAGACCTGTGTGCGGGTACGTCTAAATTGCTCTGTTTGAGCACTACCATCCCGTCCCAGCATTCTAAACTTTTTGTTAGGGATGTAGACTCCGACGTAATGGAGTCCGCGTATGCGACAATCCGCAGCCTCGGGCTACCAGACGGGGAGGCCATCGTACAGCGGGCGCGCGAATACGAGGCCTGGACGATGCAGGTCAATCGAGAGTACACGCTCGCGGTCGCATACGCGCTCGGCCTCCATCGCGATCCCAACCGGAGCAGCACGCACGTCTTCGTGCAGCGCGTGGAACACGTGCCCACCGCTCGCGACCCCCGCCACAAGTTCCGTGTTGCGCAGGCTGGCGTATACCGCTGGGCCGACGCCGGGCGGGCGATCGAGCGCGATCTAGGCTATATGCGCGGGCGTGGAGAAAGAAGTCTGCGCGAGTCGTACGAAGAGCGCAAGGCAACGGGTGGTCCGAACTCCACGAATATACCTATTATCATTTATTCTTTCGGGGCTGGCATTACTCCCGGGGTGCTTGCTGGTGAGTTTTTTGTACTGTGTCGCGAACGTCGCTCCCACCGGATTCATCTATGTTACATATAGACGGTATCCCACCAATGATGCTTCGCATGGACCCCTCTATGGCCCAACAATGGCGGACGAGATTGGGTCGGACGAGTCCTACGGAGCCTCTAGCGGAATGGATGGGAGCACGAGATGTAGAGTTCGAGTTCGATTGAGCTTCTCGCAGGCCCTACCCAGGCTGCACTTGTACATGTACGATGCGGAAGAGGTCGGACCCAACAAATCGTTCCCCTTTCTGAATCACTGGCGGAGACACCGAAAGAACTTCAGGCAGACACAGATCACAGTGAGACAATCAACGCGTCGTAGATATACGCTCGTAACGATAGTAATACAACAGATGCGCCGTTGAAAGCGCATTTTGAGGATTGTTGAAATCCGCCCACCACCACCACTACTCCTAAACACCGTCCAGCTCCGAGAGAGAACCAAGGGGCAGCCCGCATTCGCGAACGAGCGCGGGACATGCCCCAAGTGCGCCTGACCCACACGGTCCCCCGCGCCGACGGACGTCCCCGAGCTCGATGCCGCCAGGCACCGAGCGCGCGGGGAGCGTCGCCGTGACGTCGAGGGGGCGAGAGGACCGGGAGAGGGCCGGGCGTCTGCACCCAAATGGCTACGCGTTTTTCTTGCTTATCCGCCACACCACTGCACAACTGCTGGGCAAATCCGACAGGACACCTCGTTGAGAGTGCGCTGATAAGTTACCGTAAACCGTAACGCGGGGCGCTGTTGAAGCGCGAGACGCACGCGCGCGTTTACGCGTACGTCTGGCGAGCCCAGCGGGCGGCGTTGACGAGGTTGACGAGCGACGCCTCGGTCTCGGCCCAGCCACGAGTCTTGAGACCGCAGTCGGGGTTGACGACGAGGAGGTCGCCGGGGAGGATCGCGAGCATGGCCGCGAGGCGGTCCTTGATCTCGGCCTCAGACGGGACACGGGGAGAGTGGATGTCGTAGACACCGGGGCCGATCTGGTTGGAGTAACCATAGTTCTTGAAGGTGTTGAGCAGCTTCATGTCGCTCTTCGACGCCTCGATCGAGATTACATCAGCATCAAGCGCCTGGATGGACGGGAAGATGTCGTCGAAGTCGGAGTAGCAGAAGTGCGAGTGGGTCTGGAGCGCGTCGGTGACACCAGCAGTGGAGAGCTTGAACGAAGGGAGGGCCCAGTCGAGGTACGCCTGCCAGTCGGCCTTGCGAAGAGGGAGCTATAAATGGTCGCATAAGCCCGCGTTGATGAATAAGGCGGAGATCAGACTTACACCCTCACGGAGAGCGGGCTCGTCGACCTGAACGGCCTTAATGCCCGCCTTCTCGAGGTCGATAACCTCATCGCGGAGGGCAAGAGCAAGCTGCTTGCACTGGAGCTCACGCGAGACATCCGCACGGGGGAAGGACCAGTTGAGAATGGTGACGGGGCCCGTGAGCATACCCTTCATGGGGAGCTTGGTGAGGCTCTGGGCGTAGCTACTCCACCGCACAGTCATGGGCGTGGGACGGCTGACATCCGAGACAACAATCGGAGGACGGACGTAGCTGTGGACGACTACATTAGTATAAGCGAGAATGATGGGTACGAATGAGCAACTTACCGAGAACCGTAGCTCTGCACCCAACCGTTCTGGGTGAAGGCGAAGCCCTCGAGCTGCTCGCCGAAGTACTGAACCATGTCGTTACGCTCGGGCTCGCCGTGGACGAGGAGGTCGAGGCCAATGCGCTCCTGGAAGCGGACAACGCTCTCAATCTCCTTCTCAATGAACTTCTCGTACTCGGCCGCGGTGATCTCCTTCTTGTTGAGCTTGGCACGCGCCTGACGGATCTCCTTGGTCTGGGGGAAGGAGCCAATGGTAGTCGTGGCGAACTTGGGGAGGTTGAGCTGCTTCGCCTGGATCTCCTTGCGGACTGCGAAGGGGCTCTTGCGCTCAAGCATGTCGGGGGTGATCGCGGCGACGCGGTTGCGGACGGTGGCATCCGAGTTGCGCTCGAATTCACGGCGCTTAGCGATGGAGACACGGTTGGCCTCGAGCGCCTCGGTGACCTTCGCGTCCTGGGAACCGTTCAGGGCGGCACCGATAACGGCGACCTCCGAAGCCTTCTCGAGAGCGAAGGAGAACCAATCCTTGGTCTCAGGGGAAAGCTTGGTCTCCGCCGCGAGGGTGACGGGCGTGTGGAGGAGGGAGGAGGAGGTAGCGATGATGACACGGTTGCTGCCGAGGGCCTCAACAGCCTTCTGACCGAACTTGAGCGCCGCCTGGAAGTCGGTCTTCCAGATGTTGCGGCCGGAGACAACACCGAGGGAGAGGACAAGGTTGGTGGACTTCACCGCGGCAATGACCTCCTCAAGCTGACCAGGGGCGCGGTCGAGGTCTATGTGGAGACCGAAGACGGGGAGCTTAGCAGCAAAGTTGACGTTGGAGTCGAGACGGCCGTAGTAGGACGCGACGACGAGCTTGGGAGAAACGGGAGCAAGCTCGGTGTAAGCCTGAGCGAACTGCTTCTCGTAGAGCGCCGCAGAGTCGAGGACGAGAACGGGCTCATCGATCTGGACCGAGTCGACACCAGCCTCCTTGAGGGCGGCGAGGAGCTGCTTGTAGATGGGGATGAGCTTGCCGAGGAGAGAGATGGGCTGGAATCCAGCGCCAGCCTCCTTGGCGGCCTTGCCGAGGGCGAGGAAAGTAATGGGACCGAGGACGACGGGGCGGGTCTCAATGCCGAGGTCCTTAGCCTCACGGTACTCCTCAAGAGCCTTGTTAAACATGAGCTTGAACTCAGTCGCCTCCGAGAACTCGGGGACGACGAAGTGGTAGTTCGAGTCGAACCTATTCGAATTTGAGTGATGTCAGTAGCCTAGATCAGAATAATGGGAGGAGTCATAACGCACCACTTCTTCATCTCGCAAGCAGGGACGTCGACGGTGTCGGTCTGACGGCCACGGCCCATGGCGAAGTAGGTGTCGAGGGCAGAAAGGCCCTTGCCCTCGTAGCGCTTGGGGATGACGTTGAACGCAGCGGAGTGGTCGAGGACATGGTCGTAGAGGGTGAAGTCACCGCTGGATTCATTGGGCGTTAATTCTGACTAGATCTCGAGATCTGAAGACGAGGGGACGAACCTGGGGATGATCTCGACGCCGCGCTCCTTGAGACTGGTCCAGCTAGCCTTCTTGACATCGGCCGCGGCCTTGGTGAGCTCGTCGGCGGAGAGCTTGCCAGCCCAGTAGGCCTCGACGGCCTTTTTCACCTCACGGTTCGCACCTTTTAGAGGAGAGGAGATGGGAGTGAGCACGGGCGCCGCTAGACGCATACAGGAAACGTACCGATGCGAGGGAAACCGAGGACGCTGGAGCGGACCATGGCGTGAAGGAGAGAAGGGAGAGAAGGTGGTGGGAGGAGGAGAAAGGGGAGATGGGGAGAAAGATGAGGGACGGGAGGCTTTTGAAGAATTTGCAGGAATGGCGTGAGCGTCTGGAATTACATAAATGGGGAGACTGGGGCCCCGATCAGGCAATCGTCCGTTTATCGATTTTCGTGCGCGTCCAGCAACGCGGCGAGGGCGAGGCGGCGAGCGAGCAACGCCAGCCCGCGTTCGCTGCAGCGGCTGCACTCACCCAGCACTAAGATCTACGCCCTCCGCCTTTGCCCCGCGCACGCCCGCGGGGAAGACGATCACAGACGTGCCCGCCACTTCCTTTCTCGGCCATATTTTCCCTCTCGGGGCGTGCTCCAATCATCCGTCTCGGCCATGTCCCCAGGCGCTCGAGCCTCGCACATCGGCCGCTCTCCTCCAGCTGTCCCCATTACGCCTGTAGTACGTCGCCCGCGTCGCATGCACGATAGGACGACCGCGAACGACGCACGCCTCCCCGAAGCGAAGAAACGTGCGATGTGCATGCCCGCGCGCCAGCGATTAGGCCAAGCGTGCCCCAGGCTGCCACAGGGGCTCCCCGTACCAGCCACGTAGATCTCTTCTCCCCCTCACGCTCATATCTTCGGTCTAGACCCGGCCGCGACAGAAGTTATTGCACGCTATAAAAGGCAGCTCTATGACCATACAGGGAAGGCAGCAGATGCGAAGGCACCTCGCACTCCGGAGCTGGAAGAGACCTCTTGAGGCCCGAGGTACATAAGCGTGGTCTGCAACAGAGTAGTGTGAGACTAGCCCCTCCGAAGAGCGGTCCCATGCGCGGTCTGTATCGCTATCGAATCCCATCGACGTATCCCGTTCATCCTCTTCCTCACAGGGCCTCTCCCGCCTTCCGCCCTCGCTCAGTCAGATGAGCACGGTCGAGCCTTTTCTCCGTCCGGTCCGGCCGTCCGGCGCCCTCCTCAAATACCCCCACCCAAGTCAGTCTTTCCTCCGAAGTTCCTCCTTCTCATCCCCCAACTCTCTCTCTCGTCATGTCTGACAACCCCTCCTTCGTTCTCCGCAAGATTGAGGATGTCGTCTACGAGGACAGGCCTATCCCTGAGCGTATGTCTCCGCAGCAGCAATGACGTAGTGTCTAGCGCTCACGCCCCCTCACAAAGCTCAACCCGACGAGGCCATTATCGCCGTAAAGAAAACAGGTTCGCCAGTTTGCTCGTTATCACTATCGTTGTCGTCGCAAACCTTGAGACAGGAATCTGCGGTTCCGATGTTCATTACCTCGTTGCTGGCCGCATCGGCGACTTCGTCGTCGAGAAACCCATGGTACGTCTTACGCAGTCGCGCGATACACCACAGCCGCTGTAACCTTCTCCAGGTTCTTGGTCACGAGTCCGCCGGTATCGTCCACAAAGGTGTGTCGCAATCACCTCAGTTGTAAGGCGCAAGCCAACGGTTCTTCTCAGTCGGAAGCAAGGTCAAGCACCTCAAGGCCGGTGACCGTGTAGCAATGGAACCCGGCGCGACCTGCCGTACCTGCGACGACTGCAAGCGCGGCCGATATGAAGTGAGTACGGCTCGAGCTCCTGATCGTCCTACCCTCAAACCATGCAAATTCGCAGCTCTGCCCCGATATGGTCTTCGCTGCTACGCCCCCATACGACGGCACCCTCGCCCGCTACTACCCCATCCCCGCAGATCTTTGCTACAAGCTCCCCGACAACCTCACGCTTGAGGATGGCGCGATGGTACGGCCCGGCCCGTTGTCCATTCCACCGTATCCCCAATGACACCCATCACGCGCGCCCACAGATGGAGCCCCTCTCGGTCGCGATCCACTCCGTCGCCAACATCTCCCAGCTCCGCCCGAACCAGTCCGTCGTCGTCTTCGGCGCGGGCCCCGTCGGGCTGCTCTGCATGGCCGTCGCGCGCGCGCTCGGCGCGTCGCGCGTCATCGCCGTCGACATCGTCGCGAGCCGCCTCGAGTTCGCCAAGGCGTACGCCGCGACGCACACGTACGTGCCCCCGCCGATGCAGGACGGCGAGGCGCGCGAGGCGTACTCGGCGCGCAACGCGCGCGCGATGATGGACCAGCTCGGCATCGCGGAGCGCGGCCCGACCGCGATCGACCTCGTCGTCGAGGCGAGCGGCGCGGAGGTCTCCATCCAGACCGGCATCCTCATCGCGAAGCACGGCGGTTCGTTCGTCCAGGTGCGCCTCGTCTTTCGTCGCCTTCTTCTCGTCCACCGGTCCGCTCACCGGTACCGTTTTGGACCCGCCGCGCCGTACAGGTCGGTATGGGCGCACCGCAGGTCAAGATCCCCATCACGAACCTCCTCGTGAAGGAGGTCAACTTCCGCGGCTCCTTCCGCTACGGCGTACGTCCCTGCCTCCTCTCGCGCACAGAGCGCCATGCTCATCCTCCCTCTTCTCTTCCTCCTCCCCTCTCCCCTCCTGCATGTAGCCCGGCGACTACGCGCTCGCGATCGCGCTCGTCGCGCAGGGCAAGGTCGACCTTAAGCCGCTCGTCACGCACCGCTTCCGCTTCGACCAGGCCATCGAGGCCTTCCAGACGACGCGCGCCGGCAAGAGCGCGGACGGCAAGGCCGTCATCAAGGCCGTCATCTCCGGCCCCGACGTCTCCCCCGACGACCTCATGTGAGCGCCGCCGCTCGGTGCGGGGTGGCTCGCGGAGAAGGGGGGGTGCGTCCCGGGTGGGGCGCGGGCCGGGGGCTTCTCGGGGGCTTTCTGGCGCGGCGCGGTGCCTGTGGCTACACACGCACCGACCACGGTCCGGCAGGGAAGCAGGAGCGGCGGCGGCGGCGCGCGGCGGATATGGGCGGACGACGCCATCCAAATGTACACTACTTACTTATTTCCTCGGGGCTCCGTCGGGGGGCGTGCCAGCTAAATAGCAGATAGGAACTTGAGCGGAACGCACGGACGTGTGAGGAGGGGAACGGGGTGGGGTGGGTACGGACGCACTCACCCTCGCCCTCGCCGACCGCCGAGCGCTGGAGCTTGGAGCCTGAGATGTGAGATGTCCCTGTTGGGGGGGGGCCTGCGCACGCACCGCAGCGAGCTGTTGGGTAGTCAGCGCTAGTCAGCCCTCCCAGGGCCGCACCTCGTGTGAGTCCAGAGCACTCACGCCTCCGTGCGCGGGCACTGCGCGCCGTAGGGCCCTCCTAGCACCGTCCCCGCCGCGTCGAGGCGGCGCAGGCATCCGTCAGCAGTCGACGACCGCACCCGGGCCGGAGTGTTCGAATTCAACTGGACCCGGGGGCCTGCGCACGCTGTGACACAATTGGAGGTGGTTCGGGAACGGAGAACGTCGATGTGTATATTGTGTGCACGTAAACTATTGCTGTATTGAACTTCTAGCGAATTACTGCCGCCGCCTGGGTCTGCTACATGGTGCGCGCGCGATGGGGAAGGGGGTGGATGTGTGATATGTGTGGTGTGGTGTGGAGAGGGGAGGGGGGAATGGACGGTCGAAATGCAATGTTCAGAGGATGATCGACGACCCAAAGCAGAAAAGAAAATCGTGTGCTACAGCCGGGCCACGGCAGAGAATTAGAAAAAAAACGGAACGGGGGAGCGCTATGTCTCGAATAAAAAATTGCGGGGGCGAGCCGCCGGCCGCAATAGGAAAACTGAAAGCAAAAAGAAAAGAAAAAAGAAAACCAAACGGTGGAGCGGCGGCGGGATGGTGATAGCGGTGCGACGGTCGAGGCGGGTAGGCGGATCCTAAGTAGCAACTGCGGGCGGCGGCAGTCGAGGGAGAACGAACGTGCGCGAAAAGCGAGCGGAACCCAGACGGGCACTCGGTGCACGCACGCACAGGGGGTGTGGCGCACGCCGAATACATACACATAAAACGCAAGACAGGAGAACACATCGCGCGTCCGAGAAGGGAGGTCCTATTTCACGGCGCGGTAGACGGGTCTACCGGACTGGAGCGATTCTTGACTTTGCTAGACTGGGAGGCACCCAAGGTCGTACAGGGTGTGGCGGCGCCTCGGCCAGGGTGAACTCGAGTCGCGGCGGCGTAGTAGCGTAACCGGAGCGGAGGGGCGGGGTATATGCACCCATGCTCGTGCGCGCCCCGTCGCACGAGGTGTCTGTTGTATGTGGTCCTGGGTGGCGGAGGAGACGGCGAGGGCGCGCGATACGGTGAAGTCCGGTCGCGCGCCGAGGAGTCGCCCGCGTTCCCGACCGGCGCCGCGGTGGCAGCAATGGCTGTTCCTGGGCCCTCATTTTGACAGGAGGGGAAGCCGTGGAACCGCACGCACATGCCGCCGCGACGCCGTCCTCGTCCCTCTTCTCCCTTTCACCGGTCTATCCTCTCTCTAATCCCCCGCAGCATGGCACGATCTCCCCCTTTCAAACTCTAACTCCACCCGCGCGCCCCGTGCTCCCATGCCATGTATAGTTCGCGGAACCCTGAGCAGCACCTAGCGCGCTGCGGCCCGGAGCGAAGTGTGTCAGCACATCGTGGATGACGAGCCCTCGGAGGACGTGCCGCCTGCGCGCCCGTTGTGGTCCAGCGCGGATGCGGGCACCAATCCGGCACGCGCGAGTTCAGCGGCGTATCGTTGCTTCTCCGGCGGCAGTGATGTCGATGATAACTGCTCCCCATGCGGACGCACGTATGAAGACGAACGCCCGTGTGGCGTGAAGGGGACGTCGCCGACGTCGGTTTGCTCTGGTGCGAGGAAGGCGGGGAGGAAGAACATGACGCCGCGCGAGCGCAGGCGGCGTCTCCTCGAGCGGGAGGGTGTGGATGGCGGCTCTTCAGGACCCCAGATATTTTCGAGCACCCTGTTGCTTGCCTGTCGGACCCGGTCCATCACGGTGGTGCCGCTTGATGATGGGCTATCCAAACCAAACGACGCATCCGACGGCGCAGGCGATGTCGATCGGGAGGAGTCGTACAAGGGGAGAAGCTGGACGTCGTCCTCGTCGGACGCACTCCCGCGGGGGAGTGCGATAGGAGACGGCGGCGTAGTCGTGATGCCAGATGCGGGGAGTGCGAACCATCCGAGGTCGAGGTACCATCGACCGTTCTTCTGTGTCCACCGGGGAACAAGGACATCGTAACCACCAATGCGGGGAATGCGAGACTTGGGGCTGGGCAGGAGGGCAACCCGGATGATACCCGCGACCAAAACCAACAAACCCACCCACATGAGCCCCTTGCCCCATGTCCCCAGGAAACCGATGAACGCAGCGTCATCCGCATGCCAGCTGCTTCCGTAGTAGTGCGAGAAAAATGCGTTTGGTGCCTCACCAGGCTTCGCATTCTTGCCGTACAACGACTTGGGGAGGATACGGACTTCACCGCCGGGCTGCTCAGGGGTAGGGGGGTGGCTGGATGTGTAGGCGCCGTACTGGGCGGAGAGGAACATGGGGCCAGTGGAAAACATGACGGTGGGGTAGTTGAGGATCCAGTTGTAGTCGAACTTCATGAGCCCATGTATGGTCTGCGCCATAAAGGGGTGGTGCTTTTCTGAGAACATGAGGTCGTTCGATACACCGACAGGAATGGTCTTGGGGAGGATGACAGAGTGGACGAGTAAGGGGTCCATACGGCGGAGACAGCCCATGTCGAGGTCGATGTATACGCCGCCATAATGGTAGAGGACGAAATAGCGGATAGCATCGGCGCGCTGGATGGGGTAGGTGTATCCGTCGAAGGTGTCGAGGAACCAGCTATAGTGCTGGGCGATGAACTCGCGGGCACTCGCGTCGGTCCACAGCATGTACTCGCTGAGGGGGGGCACATAAGGCGGAGGGGGAGATAAACCCGACAAAACACGCACTAGTCCGGCATCATGTCCCGACAGCCTTGGGAAACATTGGCCCACTTTGCAGGGAGGGTCTCGGATTTCCATGTTTGATGAATTATGCGTGGTACACGTTCAGGAATGGCATGCTGGGTGTCGTTAAGGACGCGGTTGACCTCGACGTCGGTGATATATGCGTGACGGTCGATGGAGAGATAATAGGAGATGGAGGAGAGGACGACGACGGTGCCTACGAGGAAGGTGGCGAGGAGGCAGAGGAGGGTGTACACTGTCCGTCGTCGAACCATGAGGGGCGTGAGGAGGCGGAAAGGGAGGCGGGGGGAAAGGGCGGGTGGAGGAAGGAGAGGAAGGGACGCGGAGTGTAGAAGAGGACGTCGCGAGTTGGTGGGAGCTGCCAGGCACCCTTGGACTCAACTGGGCGGCACACAAACCCTCTTCCCCTCTTGAGCCGGGGCGTGTCCCGCAAGCCGGGGCGTGTCCCGCAGTGCGTCAATGCCCAGAGGCTGTCCCACAATGATCTCACTCGCGCTCCATTGATATGCACGCCCCCCGTCGCTGCGCCGCACGCTCCTGCCGTCGCAGCACTCGCCGAGGCGGGCGTGGGCGACGATTTGAGCGGCCCAAGCGCGGCCTATCGCTGGGGTGGCCGGCGCTTGCGCGTTGGGGGTCGGCAGCCTCCCATCGTGATCACGCCGCGACTTCCGTTCTTGGCACGAGCGAGCCTCATCAGTCTTCCCGCGCCCGTCGGCTAATTATTCACGTCTACCGCGCGTCGGCATATCCTCCGCCCTCCGCCCTCTCTCTGTCTCAGCACGCTGAGAGAGCCGGCCTCTCTTCTCGTGTTGCAATATTATGTCGGTCGTATTCCGCCCCCCGCACGCATCGCGACATACGGCCTTGCCATGGGAACCCGTGACTTCTCCATAACATTAGACTCGCCTTCTCACAGGGGTCGAAGCTTCGATTCCCATACCTCTTCTACGTGCGGACGGACTGCCCGAACAGAGCTTAATAGCGCCCCGTCCTCAAACTTGTTCGCCGCGTCCTCCAGCATCTCCAATGCCATCTCCCACATTTTCGTCGACCAGTCCTGCCCCTTCCGCCACCCCTTCTCCCTCCGTAGCACGAAGAACGCCGGCATCCAGGGCGCGCGCCGGAAGTGCAGCAGCGGCTTCTTCGTCTCCAAATACGTTAGGCACAGCCCCGCGGACCACTCGCGCAGCGGCGTCCGCCTGTACGCCGGCGCGTGCGCCGAGTTCGACACCGCCGTGGTCTCCCCGCGCTCTTTGTGCACCCGCTGCGCGAGCTCGCGCAGGACGAGCGTGAAGTGCTCCGCCATCTGCACGTGCAGCGAGTCCCGCGCGTGCACGGGCTCGTACTCCTCCTCGGGCGGCGCGTCGACGTCCATCCGGTCGTCGTCCTGCGGGCCCTCCGTGTGCGCCAGCCGCCGCCCCTTCTTCTTCGGCCCCGCCGCATCTCTCGGCCCGTCCAGCACCGGGCGGTAGCGCCAGTCGCCCCCGTCCAGCTCGCGGTCGTGAAACTTGTGGAGATGGCCTGGAGACACCGAGATCCCTTGCGCGAGCTGGCGGCTGGACCATCCGTGTTGCGGAGGCATATAGCACGCGATGCCTGCGGACGAGGCGGGCACAGCATGCGCCGTGCCACTGTCATGAGCATGATCGTCCTGTCATCCGTGATGTGTCGGCTCGTCCGGGTGCAGTGCCGAGGGGAGCGGACTCCGCGCCACCGACCGCTGCCGGGGGGACGCTGCAGCTGGCCACGGCCGTCCCGGACGGGTGCACACGCACCGAGAGGCACGCTCACCTTCCTTGTAACATTCGAGCACATGGAGCTTATCCATCGACACCATGACGGCGCCGAGCCCCCTGGCCTTGTCATTGAAGTACAGGCCGCAGTCGCGGATGAGGAGGTCGTTTCGCCGGACCTCGTCCGCCTCGGCGCGCGGGCCCGCGCTCTGGGTCTCCTTCGACGTCTGGATTTTGACCGTCGATCGCTCCCGGACCTTCGTGAGCAGCCAAGTGGTCGCCTGCCGCGCAAACCACTGCAGCCCCGCCGCGTTCTTCAGGCTAGATCGGCACCGGGAGCGTTTGCGATGAGCGATGGGGCCGGCCGGAGCGCCGGACGCGGAAGCGATGCGATTACGGAGACTCACCCGTCGAGCTCCCCAAGGACGACGCTCGGTATGACGACCTTGACGGGCAGCCCCGCCCTTTCAACATCATTGCAAAACTGTTCGATGATTGTCTTGTAGTCGATGAGCACGTTCGTATCGATGATCACGTATAAAAACTGTTGTGGAGTCGGTGGTGCATCCTGCGGCGGGCGGTCCAAAGTGTTAAGCGTCCATCGCCGCTCCCATCATAACGCCGTTGGGGGCGGTGGCTCACCTGCATCTCAATGTCATGCGCGACGCTTATTAGCTGGTCGACCGTACTGTCGTACGTCGCGCTGTTTGGTGTGTGTGACATGATGTGTTCCAGCTGCCCGACGTTTCATGAGTTCGTAGGATCGCTCAGATCGGGTAGAACAGGTGCTATTTACTTACAAGATGACGATGATAGATGATTCGGGCTGCAAACGGCTGAGTTAGTGGGGTTAAGGACAACGCACCTACTTATAGAGGTTTGATTCTTGTGTTTCGGAGAGCGATGAGGTACGGAGGAAGGGAAAGGAGAAACCAGGATATAGGGCCAACAGGGTGGCGGTACGAGACAAAGTACAGGAGGCACCTCAAAAGGCGATTATCAACGCCACCACTGCGGTAATGGCGAATCTTCTGCATTGTCACACTTCACTCAATCACCTATGACCAGTCTAAAGCATGCAGTAGTATTCATGTGTGTGTATGTGTATGATGATGCTACAACGTGCAGGAGCCATAATAAAACATAACGGATATCCGAGTCCAATCGTATGCCTCTATGATGGAAGTCCGATGAACGCTATGTCGCAACTCTCTTCGCCTGCGGTGCACTAGGTTCGCTCTTGGCGGCGCCCAGCCCGTCATCTTCTGCCTTGCGTTTGACGCCAGCTAGCCTCGAAGGAGAAGGCGTTTCCGACTTCTTCACCTCGTTGTTCGCTCGTGGAGGTGTCCGACGGTTCTCAGGTGTTCTCGAACGACTGCGGCAGCTCGTCTCATTCCGCAAGCGTTCCACCAAAGTCGACTTCGAGGCTATGGCTTCCGCGTGGCACGTCGCGTGGTATATCTATATCAATGCCTTCGTCAGCGCTGATCCTTGGTGGCAGCTGCCGTAATTCACGCACCCTATCGTCCTTCTTAATCGCGTTCCTCCACACCCAGTCCTCGTCGTCCTCCAAGAACTCAGACTTCAGAGGTTCCTTACATATCGGACAAGAAATGGCTTTCGCCTCGTCTCCAGCTGGCACAACGACGAACATCGCACGCAATTCGGCCTCTCGGTGAGCAGCCTCTTGGGCCGCGGCTGCCTTAGAATTCGTAGAACGTCCGTCTGCACGACCTTTGCCTTTCACATCATGAGAATCACCGTGAATCCAGTCCTAAGACAAAGTCAGCGACAGCTCAATGTAGAGTGTAAGTGATAATATTACCTCCAAGCTGACGAACCAACTTCGACTGTGTCCGCGCCCAACGGCTTGACTTGCTCCGCGATTCTGTCTGAAGTGCATGTCAAGGTGGTCTTCGAGCAACTTCTTGGCAGACGGGCCGTCAGGGAACCTCACTCCGCATTGCTTGCATTGGGTAGGAAGTCGGTCGTAAAGAATTTGTGCTACGGGCGGACGGTGCCTGAGAGAAGGTCAGATGATGCCGCTCAATACAGTCGATGATTAGACACGTACCGCATGATATCAGAGCTTGTAAGCTTGACCCTCATGGAAAGGATTGTCTTGCGGTATGCCCTAGACGCCTCACGCTCGGGATCTACTGGTGGCATGTTCTCATCAGGTTTGGAGCTCGAACCGGCACCTTGAGGTGTGCTTGTGGCTGAGACGACGCCTGCCTTGACAAGAGCACTGAATAAATTTGTGATATCAGGGACTACGGGCTGGGGCGTTGACGTTGACGGAACGGGCGCTGGCTGAGATGGGGGGAGTAGGCGAGACAACGCCGCGGGGTCGAAAGCTGGTGCGAGGGAGGGCTGGGAGTACGAAGTCGGCGGGTTAGAAGGAGCAGGAGGCGGCGAGGTATAAGCCGGAGGGGCAATATATGATTGCGGTACCGGCGCGGGCGGAGGGGGAGCAGGGGCGGGTGTAGGCGTTGCTAGGGCGTGAAGTTGAGTAAGAATTTCCCCTAGTTCTTGCTGAGAGACACCCGCTTGGACAAGGCCTCGAAGCTGTGACATTTACGAGTAAGTTACAGTGCCACAAAGCAGTGCTAGCACAACTCACTTGTTGAAGAACGGCGATGTGGTTCTGAGCCATTTTGTCGTATGGGTTCGCCTGGACATGACGTTCTTTCTGGCCCAGAACAAATTCGAGCTCACTTAGAACACGGGCTTGGGTGACCATAGGCTGAGATTTGGCGCCACGACCGCGACCGAAGGTCTTTCGGCGGAGTCTATCAGGGCGGCGTTTCGCGCGCGATGGAGAGGCACGCACGGAATTCGAGTTTGAGCCTCCACCCCATACATGACCTTCGATCGCTATCTGTGGTACGACGCCGAAGAGCTCGCGACCGTCAGGTCCACCGGTACGCCACGTGAGAAGCATCTCTTCCATCTTGCTGCGAGTGGGTTGGTCGACAACATCATACGTGTCCTTGTACAGGCCTGCAACAACGACAGCGAACTGACGGGCGTAGGGATCGTAGACGTTCTTCGAGATGGCGTCGAGGAGGTAGAAGGCGGGGAGCTTCATCCAAGCATCGACCTGGAGGAGGCCAAAAAAGGCAAGAGGATGAGTCAGCATCCCGCGGTTCACAACGCTGACAGCGAAAAGAAGGGCCGAGAAAAGAGAAACGCAGACGAAGCATGATGGAGCAGTGCAGCGCAGCATCAGAGCATAGCCCAGCCGGCAAGCCAAAAGGCATTGCAGAACTCGCGGCCAACGAGCTCTATTGTCCCCACAAATCGAGGCGGCTTTCTTGCTCTTCTTTCTCCAACTGCGACTACTACTAGTGCTATCTACCGTACATGTGTGCGGAACCCACATTCCAAAGGCAGCTCGATACATGTCCAAATCCAGCCATGCCAGCAGAAGTGAGGGAATGGGCGAGGGAGAAGCGTGATGTCGAAGCAGAACAAGGCCAGATCCACTCACCCGACGGATGTGTTGCTCTACGCACTGGACGACGATTTCCGCGAAACGACTGTAATCCTGGGCGATCATGGAAAGACTCTGGATAATGGGCCTCGAGTTGACGGTCAAGTTAGCTAAACGCGCCATGTAGTCACGACGAAACATGTGCGGGTCGAGGTAGACGGGCTGGGGAGGTGGGGCGGCATAATGGAAGGGGTTCGGCGGTGGGAGAGCAGCATAATGCTGGGGCGGGTAGGCAACCTGGGTGTAAGTCGAGCTCTGGGGATAGGACATCTTGGAGGTCCGTAACCACTCAGGTATTGCTGAGGATTGTCGAGAGTGTTGTCGGTGCGACAAGTGGACACTGAGAAGCGACGAAAGGGCCGGCAAATTGTCCCCAAATAAGGGATACACCAAGACCTCCCTTGGTCTCCTCAGAAAGTCTCTTACAAGGGTGGCTAACGGCGAGCCGGGCTGACTGCACAAAGTGCACAAGGAGAAGGTGGTGGTCGACGATGAAGCGGTGGAGAGGCGTCTGTTGCACGACGGCGTTCACAAGGCAGTCTTTTCAAACTCCGACACACAATTACCCCTTTTGTCAGCCTTGCCACGTTGCAGCCACCGACCAGACCCGTGCCCAGACCCTTCCTGCCCGATTCGGCACACACCGGCGCCGTTAGTCGAAGTTTCGCCCGAGCCCGAAGTCCACACCAACCTCCTCAAGTCCCTCGCCGCCCGCCCTCCAAGGTGAGTACGCCGTTTCTGAACGTTTCTGTGCATGATAGGGTGCTGCTGGAAATGCTGGGAGGTGGTGGGGATACGGGAAACAGAGAGGAATGGGATGGATGGGCCGATTGAAGAGTGGATGTAGACCGACCGGCGGCTTACCCGCAACTCCATCTTTATAGATGCGCGACGTCCTCAAGACCGAAGAACTCACCATCCCTGAGGGAGTCACCGTCGACGTCAAGTCCCGCCTCATTACCGTTAAGGGCCCCCGCGGGACGTTGACGAAGAATGTCCGTCATATCGACATGGACATCCGGCTCCAGAAGGGACAGGACAACAAGGTCTGCCTCGCTGTGTGGCAGGGCGGCCGCAAGCATGTTGCTTGCCTGCGGACAATCAAGTCCCTCATTGTGAACATGATCACTGGCGTTACCAAGGTCCGTGTTCCCTCCATCTTTAAGACGAATTTTCCATGCGACCTTATATCATGGACAGGGCTTCCAATACAAGATGCGCGCCGTCTATGCCCATTTCCCCATCAACTGCATCATCCAGGAGAGCGGTCGTGCGCTGGAGATCCGTAACTTCTTGGGGGAGAAGGTATGTGTTTTCCCCTTGGCTTGCAGTAGAATTTTATCTTATTGACTGCTGGTAGATCGTGAGGCACGTGGCGATGCTTGACGGCGTCACGGTCTCGGAGTCAAAAAACCAGAAGGATGAGCTCATCCTTGAGGGCACTGACGTCCAGAACGTATCACAGTCCGGTGAGTCGCATTTGTATAGCTCCGTCTACCTGACGCACTACTGACAGGCTCCCAGCTGCTTCGATCCAGGGTATCTGCCGTGTACGGAACAAGGATATCCGTAAGTTCCTGGACGGCATCTACGTGTCTGAGAAGGGCACGATCGAGCAGGAGTGAGGTCGCCTATGTCGTCGGATGTTCATGTGCATTGTCTTCTACTCAAAATCTGCATGTTGTCGCCTCGCTATGATTACAATATGATGCATGCCGACCACGTTGTATTCTAATCAACAGTGCGTAATTGTGAGGGCTGGTGCTGAACTATCATGTGGCTACGGTACATGAACTCGAATATGGTCATCCCAAGCCGTTTGGCGGATTGGCTTCAGGCTATGAACGGGATCTTTGTGCCTACAGATGCCCTATAATTCTTATAATCGTCCCCAAAAAACCTGATCAAGTAGCTTTCTTCCGCTGTACCATGAATAGATTAATACTGGAACATGGTGCTTGCGTGAATGACAGACCTCGAATGCGTCGAGAAAAGAACCTCCACAGAATTATCAGGTAGAGGGTGAAGCTGACAGGGTTTTGCAAGACGAGCTGGGTGCCCAAGGCCCAGTAGAAGAAACCTGCATATGACGGGTGACGGAACCATCTGCGAAAGTTCATAACTCAGTGACAGGTCTATGTTGAGTATGTCTGATGAGTGTACCTGTAGATACCGCCAGTGACAAGTACATGCCCTGCAACTTTTCGGAAGGCGAGCTGGTGGGAGAAGTTGGATCCCGCATGGATCATCGCGACGGATCTTAAGACTTGTCCAAGCAGCGTCACAACGATACCTAGCAAGATGGTATATTTGTCGTTAACATGGTCGGCACACATCGTATTCAGAAGCTTACCGATGATTGAAGCGTACGGATACTGCTTGTATTCGGGCTTGAAGTACAACGTTACGAGGTACTCCAGCAGCGCAACGGAATGCGCAATGTGATACAATGCCCCGTTCTCTAGCAAAAACGCTTCAAAGAAGGTAAATAGACGAGGCAGGCGCAACGGATGGTGACTGCTCACAGTCTACGCTGCACTTGTCCCTGTTCCAGCCTGCGGTCACTGCAAACTCTCCCCAGTGGAACGCTGACCAGACGGCAAGGAAGAATCCAAGCTGGTAGGTTGTCCACCAGTATGTACCGAGCCCATCTGTCACAAACAGCAGAATGCCAACCGAGAACAGGGATCCGAGGAGGAAAGATATGAGTGAGACTGAGAGAGGAGTGTTCGAGATGAGGCCTCGGGGTTGGAGCGAGGTGTCTGTTGGGTTGGTGGCCAGCGGATCTTGCTGGGCTGCCACGCGTTGGCGAAGCCGTTTCTCGAAACCGTCGACTACGGTTTCTGTGGGTGTTGACATGGCGGTGAGGGCGGAAGAGGAAGCAAGAGCATGGTGGCAACAATAGACAAGATGAATAGGTGAAACCCGTACGCGCGCGTGTGGCGCGTGGACGCGTTCTCTTTTGTCTCTGCCATCTCACCTTGTGCCTCTTGCTTGCTCGCCCCCCTGGTCGTCTCACTCGCCCTTGCGCTCGATCCGTGCCATATTGAGAGCGTGGTGCAGGGGCGAATACCAGTCAAAATTCAATAACGTGCCGCGCAGGCCATGAACACTCGTTTCGTCCTCGTCTTCCGAAACCGTGGCGTGCGCAGATGGACACCCCGTGGACCGGCCCACAGGCAATACGCTTCCCAGGCGAAGTATGATCCATCCATGCTCCGAAACATGGCTCTGGTTGCTCACATAGGTATGTGAAGACTATGTCTATCACTCCCTGGTATCTCACGACCCCTCAGATTCCGGCAAAACTACGCTCACCGAATCTATACTGTTGCAATCACAGTATCTGTCCTCCGCAGGATCTGTCGACACCGGAAGTACTACTACGGACTTTCTTCCTGCGGAACGTGAGCGGGGGATAACTATCCAATCTGCAAGCATTCCAGTTCGATGGAAAGATTGGACTTTCAACCTCATCGACACCCCTGGGCATGCGGACTTCGGAATGGAAGTTGAGAGCGCAAGTCGCGTGGTAGATGGTGCGGTCGTTCTCATTGACGCGGTGGAAGGTGTTGAGGCACAGACGAAGGGGGTTTGGCGACAATTGGACAGGTGAGCAGCTACATCCAGGTGAGAACCGCGCGAGCTTCCTTTTGGGCATCGCTCAATACGGCGCAGGTACGGAGTCAAATCGCGGATATTGTTCCTTAACAAGCTCGACCGAGCTGGGGCATCCTTTCGGACATCTATGCTCTCTGTGCTTGCAAACCGACTCCATCCCCGGCCGATGACATTGGCGTTACCAATTGCCTCATTCGACCCCCAAGACTATACTCGCGCTGAACCTGGTATTCACGGAATAGTCGATCTGGTCAGATGGGAAGTATGGAAATACGGCACTGATGGTAGTTGCGTAATTCACGCACTCCCTCGAGTGCTAGAAGAACTCGAGTCTTCGGACCTTTTCCCGCCCTCACATCCTATAATTCCTCACCTACTTTCAGCGAGGATCAGTCTTCTTGACAATCTCGCCCAAGTATCAGAAGAGTTATTCGACGTGCTTCTCAGCCTCCCGGAAGATCCCTCTTCATACCTTTCCGTGCCAGCTTCAGAAATCCTTCCCCATCTTCGAGCGGCAACGTTGCGAAACGACATCCTTCCCGTCATATGTGGTTCTGCGTTCAAGCATATCGGTACCGAACTTCTGATGAACTACGTCGGCGAGTTGCTACCCAGCCCGGTGGATGTTGAACCCAACGCTAAAACATTGGCCGCGAATCCGGCCCTTCGGGCACTCGCCTGGAAGGTTGGATGGGAAGAACGGAAGGGTTGGATGACATTCGTCCGCGTGTATTCTGGTATGCGTCATGCATGTAAACAACTCGTTCCAAACTCACGGAATCTTCCAGGAACTTTGAAAAAGCAGAGCTCGGTGAACAACGCTACGCAAAACCAAAGAGAGAAGGTCTCAAAGCTCATGATGTTGTATGCTGCTGAAGCGGAAGAAGTTGATTCACTCCCATTCGGATCAGTAGGCGCGGTCATGGGCCTCAAGCACACACGTACGGGGGACACGTTGGCTTCTATAGGAGGAGGGTCTAACGCGTCTTCCCTTCGAGACATCATTCCTCCACCCGCCATGATGTCTGTGGCCGTCATCCCACACTCCCACGCCGACCTCGAACCAGTAGAATCAGCCCTGAATGCTCTCGCGCGCACCGATCCTTCAGTTCGCATCGAGACCCAGGAAGGACAGCTTCTCGTGCACGGCCTTGGCGCGCTCCACCTGGAAATCGTAGAGTCGCGTCTTCGCGAAGAGTGGAAGGTCAACTTTGAGTTTGGCAGACGACGGGTCAGCTTCCGCGAGTGTCTTGGCTCTGGCGACGTTTCTGGCGTCGGGAATACATGGACTACGGAGCTTGGCGGAAATGCAAGCACGGTGAAGGTCGCCATGTCGGTCAGAACCCTGGAAGAGGACGAGGAGGGCGACCCGCTCTGGGACGGCAATGTGATTCTTTCCCCAAGTGGGAAGCCGATGCCGCCCAGCGAACTGCACGCCGACGCCAACGACTCCCTCGCACAAGTCGCGCGGGGACTATCCAGCACACTTTCAAGTTCCCCGAATACGACGCTGGCCCTTTCAAGGCTGCACATCCAAGTTACTGCGGTCGAGCATCCCAAAGAGGCCCACGTGTCCGTACTCGCAGGCGCTAGTGCCGCAATCCTACGAAACGTCCTCCGCGCCGCGGGCCAGGGTGACCTCATGGAGCCCTATATCCGCTTAAAGATCTCCGTCGACGAGGGTTCAGTCGGGCGCGTCGTCGAAGATCTTGGGGAACATGGCGGTGAGGTGCTCGATCTAGACGCTGGTGATGAGGAGCCGGGAGGATTTGAAGAGACCGAGGCGTACGTTCCGCCACAGTGGCTCTCACCCTCAACTGGCAAGGCGGCAAAGAGCACGGGTGGGCGGATGAAGCGTACCGTACTCGCTGTCGCTCCGCTCAGCCAAATGCTCGATTATTCAACACGTCTACGAGCCCTATCTGGCGGACACGGTCTATTCCAGATGGCAAACGATGGGTTTAGGAGGGTGTCGTCCCAGAGGGCCGTGGAAATCCTCAAGGAACTCGGTCGCATGTAGAGGCATGGCTTGGTTTAGTATAGACGACATATGTACCGTACATCATCTGTAATCGGGCGGCACTAGCCTATAATCACAGCTCTCTCATCTCATCTGCGTCTCCAAAGAACACCGCGCCATCGATCTCATCGTCGTCCTCCGCTATGCCTGGTGGGTGGTCGCCTACGGACCGCAAGATCTGGCTGAAAAGCACCATGCTCCCCTCTTCTTCGTCGCTTCCTTCAGCGGCCGTCTCCGAGAACAAGGGCACAGGAGGCAGCATTCGCGTCCCCGACGGTGCCGGAGTTGGCTCGCGGTCAAAGTCGGGCAAAAAGAGGGGGGTCCGTTCCCTTTGAGCAGCGCCGCCGGATGGCACGAAGTTGGGTGGAGCAATGCTCGGGGCGCGAGGCGCGGCGACCCCCATAGAGGCGAGTTCCGGCGCGCGAGTGGTAGAGCGCAATGGGGGCCAAGGCTCTACGATGACGCAGAGGCAGCGGCCGTGGATATTGAAGCCATGGTATTGCAGCTTGAGGATTGGCTTTGGCTTTGGCTCCTCTTCCTCGTCTACGAGCTCGATATCCATCGTGGGGGGTATTGTGTCGTCATCGATTACATGTTCAGGCTCGTGTGTCGGCTCCCGCGGAGGGACGTCGCCGAGTGAAGGCTCTACTTCTTCACTCTTTGGGATTATAGGGATTGTGTGCGTGTCTTCTACGTTGCTGTCAGGGCTGTAGTTGTCCCCGTCATCCCCGTCATCCGGCACAACGTCCGCATCAAGCATTTCTTCGTCTTCATCCATCTCACGGTAACTACCCGTCGCAACCCCTCGAGCACGTTTCGGTCTCCTGGAGGCAATTGTTTCAACTTGAGGGCCCTCTACTGTTTCGTCTTCGCTCGAAACAAGTATCGCTTCATCCTCTTCCGGATCCACAGCTCGAGCCTTTCCCTTACCTCGCGGGCGAGGCTTTGGCTTACGCTTTTGCCCAGATTTAGATGCCCCCTTTCCCCTTGTGCTTCTCTTTGAACTTTCGGCTGATGCATCTTGGTGGCTAGTGGGAGGAGGAGGTGGCTGACGCTTAATTGGTGGGGCAGCGGTAAACAGTCTCGACTAAACGTGTAGGTTAGTGAATTCCTGCGGTGTCTGGGGAATGCTGCAAACCTTGATTAGGACTGCATGCGGTTCTGTTCCTCTTAGGAAGTACCCGAACTGGTACGTGTCTATACAAACCTAGAACGTCAACCTCGACTGATCAAAGTGCACGCGCAACGCAAACACGCACCTCCTCGATGCACGTCTAGAGTGCCGCGCTTCGCGTTGGCGGGCCCACCGGGGCCTAATTGAGCCTCTGCTTCCGCGTTAAGTTTGGGAATGATTCTATCGGAGTAGTCAGTGTCGTGTGAAAGCATCTTGAATATAACATCGGGCGTACAAAGGCCGCAAATCCGCGAGGACGTGCTGCAGCACACGATCTGACATCCACTCTACATGGCGTTCATCTAAGTACAGCTAGATAGTTGAGTGTTATAAGCCTTTGTGCAGTGCAACAAGACTGCAGCGACCTGACTTACATACAGCGGGAGTACCGTGGAAGCTGAGATTCTAAGGTAGTATGCATTTCGGGTAGAAAAACGCATGGTCTCTTGCTGATGTTGAGTTCCTTGCGGCGACTTTGATGATGGTCACACGTGATGAGGATGTCTTTGCACGTCCACTCGACGGATTGCACAACTTCCGAAGCTAAGGTGGTGGTTGCGAAATAAGCAGTCATGGTAAGCGCCTTCGGAGCCGACGGTCAGACTCATCGTCCCCAAGCGAAGCACGCTTCGTGCTGCCGTGATTAGGGCTTACAAGGCACCGGATGCGCTCAGCGGAAGATTGAGATGCAAAGGAACATTAATTTATGGTACCAGCTAACGTAGACAACATCCAACGATCGACAGCGATGATGATAGGTTTAATTTACTGAGACTTGCCCGCGGCTACTGTCTTCCGTGCGGTCACGGACCTCATACCCCCCGACAAAGCAAACATCGCAACAGCGCTGACGGCGTACGTCAGTGAAGGACCAAAGGTCCAATAGGATGCACAAGCTGTCCGAAACAATATCGATCAGTTATCAAGGCAGCATGGGGAGGTGACAGGGGTAGCCTACCGAGGAGCGGGCCAATCGCACGCCCAAGCTGACCAGACGAGCGGAACTTGCCCAGAGCCTTGCCCTTCGCAAGCTCCGGGTGCTCCTCAATGGTTTTCCCCGTGTCTGGGTCAACGGTGACATCGTCGCACTGCAGCGATGCGTACGCCGTGAGCGCATTCACAACCGTCGCAGACGTCATTGCCATGCAAACTGCGGCGCCCTGAAGGAGGCGTACGGCGATGGTCGAGTGGTTCGCGACCATGTGTGGTAGGATCGTTAGGAGGATGAGACCGACGGCGCAGCTGCTGATTCCGCGCCGTGCCATGTTGCCTTCGCCAACTTTCGACATCGCACGACGGACGTAGCCACCCTGCAGCAGAGCACTGATAATGCCAATCGACCCGATGAGCGCGCCGTTCTGCTTGTTGTTCCAATCAAACACTGCACCATCCCTTAGCAAGCGATCATATGAGAGCCATCATAGGAGAGACTTACGATCAAATGTGAGGAACGTAAGGGTGAACTCGACTCCAGAGAAGACACCGAGGAACAAGAAGTGTAAGCGTTGCAGCTTCTTGAGCATCTGGATGCGCCCCGAAACGGTGTCCTGCCTTGACGTCTGAGTCGCGCCGTTCGCCGAACCATTCGCAGTGCCGTTTGCTTTGCCATTTGCGGTTCCGTTCGTAGTCCCGTTAGCAGCAGGTTTTGAAGATGGTATGGCCTTTCCGCGCGTCTCCGGGAGAGCGAAAATGAGGAAGATTGTCTCGAGGGCGAGAAGGACAAGCGTTAACGCGGCTGGGAGCGCGTACACATTGACCTCAATCCCCGAGGCAGTGAAGGAGGGGGGAAGGGGTCGAGACGCGAAGTACGCGCCGATAGGTGGGCCAATACAGAAACAAATTGCGAACGCGATACCGACATGGGCAAGAGCCTTCGCGCGGGTTTCCGGAGTAGTGACGTCAGACAGAATGGCACTAGTGTTATATTGTCAGGATTTTGCTAAAGATGAAGGAATAAGAAACGTACATGGCGAGCTGAACATTGCCCTCGCTAAGACCACCAATTACTCGTGACAGCAAGTATGTAGCAAAAGATGTGGAGAAGACCCAACTACATCGGTATGAGCAAATTAGTCGCGCCTCCCGTCAGTTGGCGACTTACACTAGTGCAGACAAGAGGTTGCCAATCATAGTCAGGAGGAGAATGCGCTTGCGTCCATACTTGTCACTCAGAGCTCCAATGCGCGGTGAAATAAACCTGTGTGGCATGGTGAATTAGAACGGTGCACGAACCCTTGCGCAAACAAGCTCACCATTGTAGAGCGCTGCATGGCCACAAACCAAACGTCAGCCGGCGGGTCAAATAAGCAAAAGCTCGTACTCACGAGAAGATAGAACCCATCAAACCTCCGAGTAGGACTATATCCCACCGCTGGGGATTTGATGTAGGTTTGTACAGGAGGCTGCGAGCGGAGGAGACAACAGCGAGTGTTTGTGATAGGAACCCATTGGGATCCGAAGTTTCCCGCTACAAGAACTTGAGGCGTGAGACACACTGGCAAGCAGCTCGTTAACATACCTTGGTGTACCACTCAATGATGCGGGGAAAGAGAGGGAGGGGGATGGTGAATGCTAGAGTGGGTTAATGTTACAGCCTTCGTGTTCGTCACATGAAGCACGCACCAAAGAGATCTAGCACCAGGGACAAAAATACGACGCGCTCTACTTTGCCCATACTTGCGAGTTCTCTAGAGATGTCTGTGTCCTAGAGGGTGGTTTGTGGGAGGTGCAGTGATGAAGACCAGGCCCGCGCCTGAGATGTTGAGAGACCGGGATTATAAACGAGCCGACCGTCGGCGGCGATATGAACGAAGAATGGGCGGGAAAACAAGAGTGCGAGGAACAGGAAAGAGCGTGGAAGAGAGATGAAGGCGAATGCCGCCGGGTAGGTGGGAGTGAGAGCGGGAGATGCAGCATTTTGTGCGAGAGTGGTGTCGTGGAAGGGCGCGGCTGTGGCTGCACACGCCACCGCATACGCCGGCCCAGATCAGCCGTAGGCCCGACTCGCAGGGGAGGCGGGCGCGTCCTGTCATGCTCTCACATTCCCCCACCTAGCTCTCACGCTCCCGCCCTCTGTGTTCTCACAACTGCCGACATCGATCGGTAGCCACCCAGAGGCGGTGAATTACAGCATGTTACAAGTTGCACGCCCCTCGCACTCGCAGCTCCACGTACACTCGCGTCCTCACGCTACGTTGCCTCCTGTTCTGCCCCCTCACCCTCCGCTCCGTCGCCCGTGCGATATTTTTGGTCTTCAGACGCCTGCGTGAGAGTTGTCTGGTAGTGTGAGCTCGTCTCCGTCTTCGTTACTTCCCGCAGGGCCATCGTAGCATACGCGGCGGTACCGAGCTGCAGGTGGATCTGCAGGGCAAGGAACTTCCCATCCTCTTCCGTTGCTGGTGGTGGCATCTCCAGCAACTTGTCCTCGTCTGACTGTGCCAAAGGCACGTCGGGGTCAGTGTATCTCATTACCTTCCAAGAGATATCCTTAGGTAGGTGCATGATTTTCCGGTATGAGCCTCCGAGGGTGTAGTCCCTGCAGATCGTCAGGACGCGCCACAAGTGCCATTGAACATGCACCCACTTCTGTTTGCGGACGAAATTGTTCGGGTCAAGGCCATCCCTTCGCAGGAACTCCTTGTATCGCTCCCCTAGCGTACCACCGGGGAAATCCACGTCCTTGCCAGGCAAGGGCATGATCACGTCAAATATCGTGTACTTGTCCAGGTCTGCCTCGGACAGGGTTTTCACTCTTGGCGCTTCCCAAGCTTTCCTCGATCGTTTATTGGATCTCCCGCTGTTGCCTTGGTTGGGTATAAGAGCGTTAATTAGCCATGACTTTGGAGGTGGCGATGAAGCTGACCCATGGCGTTCTCCTCATTGGCCCCCTTGCCATCCTCCCCGTCGGCACCGTCTTGACCCATTTCTGCATCCTCAGTAACACCCTCCTCGGTTTTGGACGAAGAGGAGGATTCGTCAAAGACGAGGTCTCCAACGACAGGCTTCTCAGGGCCATGCATACGGATGCGCTCAGAAACGATAGAATTCCATACGTACGATTGGTACGCATGGACGTACATCAACCGCAGGTTGCGAGGAATCTGGATGGTATCTTCAGCACTTGGCACAAATATATCGCTCGATATGTCCATGCCAACCCACCGTGGATAGAGCTCCCATGGCGTTCCGTGTATCCCCGTTCTGCTTCTTATAGCTCTCCAGGATGCACCGCTCGGCGACAACGCGGCGAGGCATCAGCTCCAACGCCTTGTCGAGGTCCTTCTCCACCAGCCACGCGTTCCGTGCAGCGACAACCTCAGGGTGTTCTCCTGGACGAACGCGGAGGATGAGGCTGACAGCCCTGTGCCAGTCCCCTTGTAACAGGGCCAAACCGATGGTATGGGTAGGGATGCAGGCTGTTCCAAAACGTTGCATGCCTATCAGGGATGATATGAGTACAAGATGAAACCCAAGATAAATAATACCATACCATAGTAATTGATGAAGCCCTTGTCCTTGATGGTATTCATTGCACGGTCAATGGTATCCAAAGAGTCTGCCTGGACGTTCCTGTATCCTTCACCGTGAGACGGGTCACCAGTACACAAAATGCTACCCACCGAAGCGTGATGACGAACGCGTTCCCCTTTAGCATACCTAACTCTAAACTAGCCTTGCGGTAGTTGAAGTCGGTGACTCTGATGCCACGCTCGCCGCGTTGCTGAGTGGCTTCCTCCGTCGTCCGGCGACCATTCAGACCATTTACCATCTTCCAGACGTCCTCCACGGTTTTGTTGCCGCGCCGCAATGACACACGCTGCACGGTCACGCCGCGCTTGTCTTTTGTCCCGGCCACAGACAGATCCTTCACGTTGCAGTGCAGTGTACGCGAGAGGTGTGCCAGTGCATCTTGCGTGTCACGGTTCGTCTTCTGCAAGGTAAAGTGGATGTACGACGGGTAATTGCCCCTCTCGCCGCGGCCTGCTATCGATTCATAGAGTCAGTAGCCTGCCCGAGCATACGAAATCGTGGACGTACCGCCTCCCTCGGTCCTGCCTCCACGCCCTCCACCACGGCCGCGTCCCCCACCCCCTCCGCGCCTTGACCATTTGATGACGATGCGTGAACCGTCGTCAGATGGCGGTGCAGTAGTGTCGGTCTCTGTGTCGAGCTTCCCACCAAACAACTCCCGCACGATCTGGTGCAAACCAGTCCGCTTCTCTTTGGAGGCTATGGGCTGGCGAGGGATTCGGGAAACTTAGGGTTAGATAACACGCGCGATAAATATGACAGGGTGTAGGAACACGGACATCAGAAAGCACTTTGCGATGGTCTTCACGCGCGCCAGGCCTGCCTCCCCGTCCTCCGCCCCGTCCACCTCGTCCACCCCTTCCGCCCCTGTCGCGGCCTCTCCCACGTTTCCCTCTCCCCCTGGTCTCCTCTGTTGGTGTAGGTTCCGTGGACGCGGACGCGGACGCCTCCGGCGCGTCTCCTTCACCGTCCTTCTTCGCCTGGCGACCGGCCCACCCACTGTCGCTCACGAAGGGCGGTTCCGGGCCCTCCAGGAACATCTGTTTTACGTGGTCGATGGCCTCTGCGGACAAGAATGGCTTCAAGGCTTCTGTGAAACGCTCTGGCCATGGTTCTTCATTCTCCGCGGGAGCAGGTGCGGGGTTCGCAGCGGCGGCGTCCGTAGGCGTTTGGGAGCCGGGGTCAGCCGTGATGTCGGCCTGTGTTTCCACAGTTGCCGTAGTTGACTCCACGGGGGCATCTCCATCCTCCGCTGGTTGGTCCGTTGTTTGAGACGGCGCAGAGACAGGTGCTTCCGCACTCTTTTTCGAGGAGGTGGGCATATCGAGGGACTTTAGATGTATGACCTGACTATCCAGATCTACTTCAAACACCAGAAAGTCTGTAAACCTAGTGATTGCGCGTAAATGAGCTGTATGCGGTAGACTACGAATGCTGTGGGACGTACCTCTGCTTGATTATACCCTCGATCCTCGGGACGTCGTGCCCAACGTATTCCGAGATACCCACGTCTGTCTCCATAATTTGCTGCATAGCACCATCTGGGCCATACACGGGTGGGGGCGCATTGAGTAACGCGTGACTTGGTGGCAGCAGGCTTTCTGATTTCTGGGGCTCCGTGTCCTCCTGCTCCTCTAGTTCGGATATGTTCACCACGGCAACTTCGCGCGTAGCATCACCCATAATCACATCCCCGTCATCGTTGCTTTCATCTAGCCTTGTCCTTTTCGCGTCCGGCGCGTCGACGCTGTCTTCTTCTAGTTCCCGCGAGCGAATTTTCGGAGAGGAAGACATGGAGGAGAGCAGAGCAGGGAGGATCCTGGCGCCTACGCTAGATCTGCTAGGACTGGGGAATCTGGATCTAATCTAATCTCATTGGTAGATGTGATGAACTGCAATGCTTAGGTTTTGAGCATAGACTACCACGATGTCCCCTGTAGCCCAGCAGACCTATGCCCAGAGAGCGGAGAAACACGCAAACCCTGCCGCAAAGGCGCTGCTCGAGACAATAGAACGCAAACGCACAAACCTCTGTGTCAGTGTGGATGTAACAAAGAAGGCGGATTTCCTTAGAATCATCGACACCGTTGGTCCCTACATCTGCCTAGTGAAAGTGAGTGTACACACCTCAACACCTGAGCCCACAATTTGGTGACACAAAATGTAGACTCATGTCGATGTCATTGAAGATTTTGACGATGCTCTTGTCGAATCCTTGAAAGAACTTGGCGAGAAGCATGATTTCCAGATTTTCGAAGACAGAAAATTTGCCGACATCGGTTTGTACAATCCGTTATAAGCATGTGCAAAAGTTGACATGGATATTTAGGAAATACTGTCGCCTTGCAGTACTCTTCTGGGGTGTACAAGATCGCGAGTTGGTCGCATATCACCAACGCCCACCCTGTCCCTGGACCGTCTGTTATCTCTGGCTTAGCTTCGGTCGGCCGGCCCCTCCAGCGTGGCCTCCTCATTTTAGCCGAGATGAGCACCAAGGGTAGCCTCGCTACAGGCTCGTATACCGAAGAGGCCGTCCGCATGGCACGCGCCAACAGGGACTTCGTCATCGGTTTCATCGCGCAACAGCGGATGGACGGGGCCGCACTCCGACCGGGCGAGGTCGTCGATCCGGATGAAGACTTCTTGATCCTCACTCCCGGCGTAGGGCTCGACGCGAAGGGCGACAGCATGGGTCAGCAGTATCGCACGCCCCGGGAGGTGGTGCTCGAATCCGGATGCGATGTTATCATAGTCGGGCGGGGTGTCTACGGGAAGGACAATGGTGCGGATCCCGAAGCCGTGCGCGTGCAAGCTGAGAGGTACCGCGCCGAGGGGTGGAAGGCTTATCAAGAGAGAGTTGGCATCGCAGTGTAAAGAGGATGACTTCTAGATGGGATGGTATTCAAGAAAAGCGTGTAGTACTACAAGTAAAATGTACAAATAACCTACAGCTACAATTGTGGTCCAGCTGGTGTAACATCGCAATACAATCCGCTTTCCGTGATATCTTCACGTCCTATTCTCTTCCGCCTTCCTTCTCTCTTCCTCCTCTTTTGCTTCTCTCTCCTCTGCCTCTACAACCTCAACGTCAAGCGGGAACGTAAGGATTGCTGCTATTCCCGTAAGTTGGTTAAGTTCTGTGTTGAGCAGTCAGCAACAGTAAAGCGGGAAAGGGAAGGAGTAACGCACGTTGACCAGATTCGTGCATGCTCGAGAAGATTAGCACCTCGCCACCCTTCGTCCTGACATCTTCAACTATGTCCACGAATTTCTTGCGAAGGGCTGCATTGCTCGACCTGTGAAAGCGATATCAATGTGTAATTACTATTCATAGACAAGGACTATACCTGAAGAGCTCGTCTGAAATCAGAAGGGTTCCAATGGCACCTCGATCGGCGGCTAGCGCGACATGATCAGGGCCATACCATGCCCGCATCTCGTCTGTCGAAAGCATTTTGAAAAATCTGGCTCGAGATGAGAAACCAAGCAATAACGTGAACTTTGATAAGCAGCATACCTGTCTAGCATGATGCCCTCTCGAGCGAATTTGGTCTCCTTCATCTGGGCTGCAATCTACACATTGTGGTCAAGAAGATATTGTTGACTGGGGAGTGAATAGCGTACCTCTGGACTCTTCAGGGCTTCGACTAGACTATGCACGTGTGGACTGTTGACATGGACTTTGATGAACTTGTTCCGAGCTGCTAGGAGAGCTTTGTTGGAGGTTCTGCTCGCCTCCGCCATTATAAAGTCGAACACCGCATCCCGGACCCATCCGGGAGACGCGATCACAATCGCCCGCAGCGTAGGGGTAGAGTACGGAACATGGCGGAGGAAAGATGCATACATGCTCTGATAAAAACGCGCGAGCCCCTGAAACTAAGTCAGAACAACGTCCCAGTCAAGAACTGTAGAGCACATACTTTTTCGTGCGCCGAAGATTGAGATGATATTTTGCGGGGTATGGAGACCTCCAACCGCTGTAGGACGACCGTCATATGTTCCGAGAGAAGGCAGAAAATGGCAGAGCCTAAATTGTTGCTGTCGTTAGCAAAAAGTTCGGACGCTAAAATCGAATGAAAACCACCTTCTCCGCACACAATGGCAGCGACTTCAGCACCCCTTCCAGGCACACAACTGTCGTTTACACGTCCAATGGCGACTGCGTCCCATCCACCTTCGTCCTTCTCTATACGAACGTCCTTGTTGGCCTCGATGGCAAGCGTATGGAACGCGCCGAGCTTCACATAATTGTTCTCCTCAGCGACACGCCCAGACACCTCGACCGTTGCGCTTGTTTCCGGGGGTCCGTTCAAGTTACCAGACTCTGCCCCGGGTGCGGACGCCGCAGACCAGGTAACTTTGGTGACTTGGAGAGTAAGTGTTAAGCGGATACGGCGAGAGTCCACAGAACCCGTTGCAGAGACGTTCTGGACCCGCCGGATACCAGCTGCTCGGACACGGTCGCCCTATAGCATATCAGAATATAGCAGGAGGCCATTTACGTGTCAATATTGTGAGATTTTCCCGAGCAGGGGAGGGAACATGTACCTCCTGGATTAGATTGTAAAGATGCCACATATCTTCGTCGTCTTCGGGACGGACAGTGACGTATCCCTGTAGTTAATTGGTAAGATGCGTGGTATTTACGCATCCATTCTCGAATTCACTCACTGCCTTGTTCTTCTCTACCCACTTGTTAATGAACTTCATGGTGTCGATCGTGGTCGTGGTGGCTGACTTGAATAGGCGCGGAAGTTCAGAGCTGCAGCCGATTGCATCACTCGGTGGTCGTGGGAACCACATTCCTAATACGCGTGCATGTACAACGCGTCCGACATCTGTTATAGCGGGGATCGAGATCTCTGCAATCCACTCAGGCTCACCCACACTTTGCTTCCCCGTCTCGTCTCGTAACCGCTCGTCTGGTCAGCAACCCCTGCCATGTCCGAAAACGACGCCAAGATCGCCTCGCTCGTCACCCGGCTCAACGAGCCCAGTACAAGTGCTTCGGCGTCTCATGACATGGACGACGAAGACATCTTCGCTGAGCTCGAAGCAGAGATCGAGAACGACTCGAGTGCGGCGTTTCGCGAGCATGGGATGGAAGAGCTGAAGCGAGAGTAAGGTGGCCTTCATTGCTGCCGTTGCATTCCGCCCCCCTGTGGCTGACACCACGGTATGTGCTCAGGATGGACTATCTTCAGCAGATGAAGAGGGATGGGAACGGACAGTACAGGGAGGTAACTGATGAGAAGGAGGTTATGCGGCTCAGCGCGTACGCTCATCTCCTCGTCCTGGTTTTAGACGAGATACTGATGGGCCCTGCGCTTGTTATGCAGGAACAAGCCGCGCTGTGTCATCCACTTCTTTCACCATAAGTTCAAGCGATGTGAGATCATGGACAAACACTTGCAGCGACTGGCACCCAAATACTTCAATACACTCTTCATTCGCGTCTTTGTCGAGAACGTCCCGTGGCTCGTCGAGCGACTTGGAATCAAGGTGTTGCCATGTGTGATGACATTTCTCAATGGTACATCCAAGGACAGGTGCGCCGTCGGTCGCTGACTCCGCGTGTCTAAGGTGTCTGACCACCTTGCTAAGAATTGTCGGATTCGAGGATCTCGGTAACACCGATCAATTCGAGACTGCCACCCTAGAGTGGAAACTTCTGAATAGCGGTACGTCGTTTGGTGTGTCAACACGCTCAGTTGTTGAATATGGTGAACACAGGCGTGGTCGTTAAGAACGAGGCTGTCGGCCCCTCGGTGACCTACAGCACAAAGCAACCAGTGCGACAGCACATACGAGGGCGAGGACAACAAGACGACGACTCTGACTTCGACCTGGATGACTGAGATGTAATCTCTTCACGGACATTTGTTTGCTTTCGCCTGCTGTCGTCGCAGTTACGGTTCACGGTATATACTACGATTTCTTAATGTCCAACGTCAAAGAACCAAAGTCTCACAGTGCGCTATTCAAATGATCCTAACCCAGTGCGTTTACTTGCTTCCTATGTTCTTATACCTCTCGATGGCGCGCTGCCTCGCCTCGTTGTGATTGACTAGAGGCAGGGGATAGCCCAACTTCTCTGCTAACTTTGGAGGCGGTTGGTGGATCTCTGCATGTATAAGTATAAGTCAGCGTCCCTTTTACATCGAAATGTACGGAAATCGTCCCACCTTCACCTCTAACTTTAGCGAGTTCTGGCACGAACGCTCGAATATACTCTCCCCCGGGGTCAGTCTAGATGTATGCAGATCAGCATGGATCAGGATCCTTTCTGCTGAGCATCCAATTGACCTTCTGGCTTTGGGTATAGGGATTGAAAATCCTGAAGTAGGGCGCGGGATCGACGCCAGTGCTCGCACTCCACTGCCAACCACCGTTGTTCGAGGCCAGATCGCCGTCGATCAACACCTCCATAAAATGCTATCGGTGAACGTCAATGACCAACGGATGGAAGCCACACATAAAGGGAAGCCATTCACCTTCTCACCGAGCCGCCAGTCGATCATTAAGTCCTTCGTCAGGAACATTGCCGCGATCATCCGGCCACGGTTGTGCATCCAACCCATCTCGCGCGCCTGACGCATTGCGGCATCCACGATTGGCACACCTGTGCGGCCGTCCTTCCACGCCTGCAAATGCTCCTCTTGTGTCTCCCACTGGACGTCGGCATACTTTTCGAGGAAAGGTCGGCCCATCGACACACGTGGGTACAGGGCGAGGATGTGCGTGTAGAAGTCGCGCCAAGCTGTGGAGATGACCACTTAGTCGGCCACGGCCGCCGTAAGGAGCAGACAACACGCACCGACTTCCTGGATCCATCTCCCAACACCGGTATCTCTGCTTGCGTCCACTTTCTTCTTGCCGCACGCATGCAAGGCCTCTCGGATGCAAGCGCGTGCAGAGATTACACCTGCAGCTAGATATGGACTACCTTCTAGGTGAGGATGTCTAGGCTAGCCCTAAGGACTAACAAACTAACCTGATGCGACTCGTTGTATTTGAGTCAAGGCGATCTCGGTCGTCTTTGTACTTCCCCATCCGACTCTGTCTTGCAGGATCTTTCACCTCCTTATGCTCCCCTTCAAGAGGATCCACTGCTCCCATCTTCGATGCTCGTGATGCCGTGTGCAAGAAGTCGCGTAGGATCTTTCTGCTGGTTTAGTAGCTTCGATATCAATCCACTGTGATCCTTACCTGGTGCGCGGCGTCCTCTCCAGCATGCCAGTATACGGACATTCTCTTTCTTTCTTCAGAGTCAAGCGGAAACCCATCAATCTCTTCGGGTATTTCGACGTCGAATATCTTGCCAAAGACTGGGTGAGACCGGGTAGAGGCGTCGTTGGCCGACGGCTTCTCGGCTTCGGCCAAATGGTTATCCATTGCTTGATCCAGGAGAGGTTTCCATACCCTCAGGAAGGGCGAATACACCTAACTCCGGTAAGCTCAAATCATCAGGCCACCTTCCCGAGATTCTTACCGTATATCCTCTACCCTCTTTAGTCCTCACGTCTCCGGGAGCCACCACGCACTTGTCGTGTACGAAGGTGCAAACGACTTTGCCTTGTTCATTTGCAAGGCGACACAGCGCGAGGTCCCGGCGGAGCTCGTCCACCTCATACTCCAAGTTCGCGAAGATGTGGGATGCCTTCCAATCCTTAAGCAGGTCGTACACAAACGCAGGGATCTTGGTGCGAGGTGTGTACGAAACGGTGTAGAAGGGTATGTTCAACTTGGCCAACTCGGACTGTCGTGTGATACTGAGCCCTCTGGACTCCGCAGAGAAGGTAGAGTAGGCGCACCCGAATTATTTGTAAATTCCGAAGCGTGAAATCTATCCTACGAGCACCACGGTCGTGTGCGATGTAGTCTTGGGGGCTGAAAACGTGTAGTGCAATCAGAGGCACCCCGTCGCGCTGAGCTTGTGCCGACGCTTGAGAGAGGGCTCTGTTGTCACGAACTAAGAGGTCGTCAGCTCCCGCATCACAGTTTGGTGCACGGCGCGTCAGCGTACTCCTGAGGTCCTCCATCCGCATCCAATACACGATGCAATCTCCCTTTGCCGCTTTCTTTGGCACTTTGCGCAGTTCGTCGAGGAGCTGGAGCATGGGCGGCGACGCGTCCACCTTGGCCGCGTTCTCCGCAGTGGCAATCTTGTTGGGGAGGAACTTAACATCGGCGCGTGTCTTCTTCATCGCGTTGCCGGCCGGTGAATGGGCGTGCGCTGACGAGGAGGAATGACTGCGTGCCCGTTTGGCCATGCTCAGGAGGGTGACGCGGAGAATGGTGAAGACGAGGCAGGAGGCAAATGGAGGAGAAGCGAGAGAGAGGGAAGAGACGAACACGGATGCCAGCGCGACATGGAGGTCGGGGAAGCTCTTGTCTGACGGAGGGCGCGATGGTGGGGACGTGCTCTACGTCATAGAGTCGATCGCGGTCTCCCTATCGGAGATCATGTGACCGTGGCGTGGCCTCATGTCCGCGGCCGTCCCGAGTTGCATCGGTTCTTCGCATGATTGCACATGGCTAGACGTCACATCGCAGCGTGCGATAGCTAGGCTGGTAGAGTTTCTGCCATTGAGAACATTCTGGGGGATACAGCACACAACTACCAATTCTCTGGGCGGCAATTCCTGGCTTGTCCTTTTACTACAGACTACTGCAAGGCAAGCTGCGCAGATCGGTGGAAGAACAATCAGCGGCAAGAAGAATAAACAAGAAGCGAGCGCACTAACATGAGCCAGGTGCCCACCAACCACCGGTCGCGCTCTGAAGCCCTCCACGGACCCGTCTGTAGTCTCATACCAGTCTCCGAGGGGCTGCGAGCTCAGCCCGTCTGCAGCGTACTTGCGGACCGAGCTGATGAACATGTCGCGCACGGCTGTCGACGTCACGAGTGCCGACGTCCAAATTTCCCAGTCTAAAACCAAGCGTTAGGCTCGCACGACGTCATGTGTCGGGGAGAGGGCGGGGCTTACCGGACTTCGTGTACGTGTGGCTGTGGCAGTCAGGTCGATCAGCGTACATTGAGGGCTAGATCACTTTGTCGAGGTGGCTCTCACCGAGTGTCAAGCGGGACGCCGAAAGCATCTAGATATATGGCGTTGTCAGAGATGGCTTACGAGACATTTTAGGAACATGACCCACTAGCATGTGAGCTGTACCAATTGGTTTCTGCATTGAACTCGTCAGCACCATTTTTTCAGGGAGAGAAACAGTAGAGGTTGCTCACGAAGTTCGTAGATGGAAGCAGGGAAGATGTTCGTGCCCAGCAACTTGTCAGCGTAGAGGTTGTACGCTAGGCCCCAGGTATCATTTTGACCATACTAGAATGTGAAATGATGAGACGACGGAAAAGACATCAAATGTAATAGTCTTACAGCTAGGGTCAAGTGTTGGCCATTAGAGGACATGGCGAAGTTCTGCCATTGGGACACATAGGAAGTCGCAATTGACTGGAATTCTATGAGCAATGGTGTCACCGTGACGACACAAGCAGAGGACGCATACGCTATAGTTGTCTGCCTTGGCGGTGTCGCCCAAGAGACGAGCAATCTCGGACATAGCCTTGATGCCAACAATGCCCTTAATAGCGAGATTGGTCTGGTTCGCAAGCGTGCCCGCAAAGTCGTCCGTGCTCAGCTGTTCCGCGGGGATGAGCGAGTCCGAGATCAGGAACCCAGTCCACTGATCAAGCAATCCAAACTATGATGCGCGCGAGGATGAGCGTGCGCGCACGCTTCGACACAAGGGGGATGTGCTCACGAAGTTCTGGATGAGGGACAGGTCATTTGTCTTCTGAGTGTAGCTGAGCGTCATGATGAGCATGTTACCGCTCTCTGTTTGTATAGCAGTGAGCACATTGTCCATGATCGCCCGCCGTGCTGAAGTAATTACCTTCCACTTGCATCGCTTCGTCCTTGCCTATACACCATATTAGTGAACAAATAAGAATAGAGGCATGTACCACTTACCGTCGTTGTGTCCGATGGCTTGTGGGTAGTGAGCACCTGAACGAATATCAACCTCATATTTGCTATTCTTGTTATGCTGGTTGCGTACCCATGTCGTGGACCGCCCATGCATTGGGATACTGGCCACTGGCCTGGTACTCGAAAAGCGGCAGGAGCAGCTGCTTCCCAATTACAGGGTTTGTGTAGAGGAACAGGGGCCAAGAGGGGAAGATCACATCCACGGTGTTCGTGTTCTGCAGTAAGCGGTGTCATTGCTATGCACACCATGATCTGCGATACACAGCTACTCACACCATCGCTAGAGATTTCTGCACATTTCCGGTCAACCTCCGACACACGTAGCGGAACGCGACGGGCCCACCTTTCATGAACGTCGTGACGTCGGAAGTGTTGAACGAGCCGTCGCCGTTCTTCGACACGGTGATCTCGCACGCGCCCAACGTCTGCCGAACCGAGAGCGCAACGATCGACGCGTAGTCGGACGAGATCTTCTCCGCATCAGCCTGGACCTTCGCGTCGAACGCCTTCGCGCGCGCGAGCGCGGCGGCGTAGTCGCTGACGAAGGACGAGATCTGCTCCCCGCAGCGAAACCGTCAGCATCCCCGAACTACGCCCGCCGAGAGCACCGGCACGCACCGCGTCCGCCACCGTTGCAAAGCGCGTCCAGAAGAGCACGCTCCGGTCCTGCCGCCCGTTGTTCGCAGTGATGTAGAGCACCGCGGGGTCGCGCACGTGGCCCACGACGTACACCGCGGGCGCGGAGGGGCCCGAGACCGTGCCGAGGTCGTGCGCGAGCGCGAACACGGGCCAGCGGTCGGAAACGGCGCGGAAGCCGGTGTCGGCGGTGTTGGCGAGCTTGCCGTTGTTGATGAACTGCGCGCGGACGACGACGTCTTCGCCGGTTTGCCAGGTCGCGCCCTGGGTCTACGGAGACGCGGTGGTGGTGTGAGTGGTTTGGGCTCAAAGAAGGGAAGTAAAGGGCGGGCGTACGTTCAAAGTGGCGTGGTACGCAGATCCCTCTGTGTGGGAAATCAGGACCGCAACAAATTGGCGGTGCACTCAAAACACCTACGTTGGGTGTGGTCGTTGATCTCTCCGAAGAGTGTTTGCGACTCGAGTTGCACTTGGTGAGTGATGATGTTGCCGGTGGTTGTAGACCAGTTGGCCGTCAAGCTGTTGTCCCCAGTAACCCATTCTGCGCTGATATCTGTATAGAGCTGCACGCTGTGGGATTTGCCGTCGTTCGATGCTGCTGAAACAGAGACGTATGAGAACGGAAGGGATTGCATGACTGGGTCGTCGGGCTTCCGGATGCCACGTTAGCGAGGAGTGTCAAATTGCCTGTGCAAAATCTCCTACCTCGACGGGGCTAAGGAAAGTGACTGTTAGGTCGATGGGACCGGCAGCCATTACAAAGACGCTTTGAGTGGAAGTGAACTACGAGAAGGCATGAATGAGCTAATACAGTAGACGTATGCGTCGAACAAGACTCACCTCAAGGCTTTTCTGGATGGCCTTGCTCGCTCCAGCAACATTGGGTGCGCCGAGCCAGTTGTAGGCCATTCCATCAACCTTGACATAGCCTGCCCAACCCAGTATCTACGGAAACAATTGAGCACATGCACTGGGAACTCAGTTAGACTCGGCGTATACTCACGCTGCCAGTCCAAAAGGTAGGCCAAGCCGCATTTAGAGCGGTGCCGGCCCCTTGTGGAAGCCATGCCGAAAGATATGGCGTCCGGACTGCCAGGGGTACAGAAGCCGGGTTAAAGGGAGTCGCGTCCCATGTTACTGCACCCAGGACTGGGGCAAGAGAGCACAAGGCCGCGAGAAGAGGGAGCGCGTACATAGTCGCGCGTAGGTGAGGGAAGACGATAAGCGCGGTGGAGGCGTCCGTTATATACCGGGGAGAAGCGATGAGGGGCGGCGGAGACACTGCGGGTAACGAAACGATCAGTACGCAGTAGCTGAGACACATGTCGGGTAGACGATCGTGACCTCGTGTGGGAAGCGCATTCGGGGCTCACAAGGCGCGTCCTCAACCGTGCTCGGCCAGAAATCACGCTGAACGCCAGTCAGGTGGGCCCCAATGTGACGCAACCGCGCGACGGAGAAGAAGAAGCTCGGGGGGAAGACGCCGCCGCCTCAGCTCAGAATTAGCCCGCCCTGTTCCCTCGATCTATCGCGAGTGATGGTCTGCTCCAGTCATGCAGAAATCTGGACACGAGACCTGGAGGACCAGACACACTCGTCGGCTGGCCTGGCACGCGATTTGGCCGGAAGTGTCTGAGGATCAGAGGACGGGAATCAGAGAGAGGTGGAGAACGGGTTCGCATCATGCACGGAGACCCACCTCGCCCCGCTGCCGAAGTCGGAAGACCAGGGAAGCCTTGTCAAACGCAACTGGGCGGTGCCGCGTGGGGCATACTGCATCGGCGCGTCTTGGCCCGGTCCGGATTGCAAAGCAAGGCGAAGAAGCTGCACAGGTGACTACGCAAGGTGGGTATCAACTAGACATCCTTACATGCATAGCGTGCGCTGAGGTGGGACGACGCGCAAATCAGTGATTATGACGGAGGAGCAAAGTCGAGTGTTGCCCATCACAACCAGCTCGGTGATCGTCCCAGTGGCTGTGTTCCATTAGGCGCGCAGCGTGGCAAAGTTTGTGCTACGCTTGAAGCCAAACTCGCGCCTCCTCATTGTCGCTTCCTTCCAGCTCAGTCCCGGCTCCGTACCTCTGTCGGCTTCTGTGGGCGTCCTGGTATCTAGGCAACATACAGGATAGAGCAGGCGTCTGTGGGCGTGTGTGTGTTTTGACCAAACAACTTCCTTAGACGGTAGGATTTCGATACTTCTCTCGATTGGCAATCCTCTTCCGTTGCGCCTAGCGACTGCAAGCAATCCACCACGATTCCATGAATATATAAACCATGGTGTCCATCTCGAGGTCGGCATCACAAGCGCAGTCTTCTGACCCTCAGCAATATCTCAGCCGGACACCTCTACTCCACTCATCCTTTCAAACACATCGGAATGTCTTACGCCACCATCTCCCCTTCCTTCTCCCTCTTCCCCACTGCCACTACTGCCCCTCACGCATTCAACATCATTGCGTCTTCGCAGTCGCACCGCGAAACTTACCACATGTACGACGACGCGCGCCTGATCCTGGGCCCATCGAACGGACGTCACGGCAGCCGGAAGACGAGCTTCGGCTCTTCGAGGAACACCAGCCTGAAGAAGCTTTTCGGGCTGTGAACTCGCACTTGAATAATCTCAGCCTAACGGCCAAGCACACCTACCACACATCTTCCGACGGCTGGCCCCGCCCCGTCTCTTCAAGATGCTGCTCGCCAAAGGTCGCTGGAGCGACCTCTCGCGCTGATGCGCGCCGTCGATGTTATTCGACAACCTCCGTCACTGATGGTATCCCCGGTCACCTTCAACCTCGCCGCAGCGAGTCGGTACCACAATTCCCGGAAGGGGACATCCAAGCCACACCTCGGCAAAGTGTTGGGCTCCCTAATCAGGGACGTCACCGAGGAGGCTAATGGACAGAGAACGGACACATACTTTGATTATAATGGACGATCCTGCGCTATTTGGTCACTGTATATATTTGCTATCTGGAGCCTAGATGTCGCTGCTTCTCAGTTCTAGACCTTCACCAATCCTATAATGCCCTCTGAAGTAACGATAACATTGAGATTCGGAAGCGTTTTGGTGTAATATATCAGTGCCGAGTGGCCAGTCGGCACGATTATGCATACCGTTTCCACGTTGACTCTATTCAAACGTCTCCCATATCTACTCGAAATTACGGGAAGGTGCATGCACCAGGGTCCCTCCTGAATAGAAACTTCGTAGATAAGAGAATAAGCGTTGTCGCAGTTGGCGCGCGCCTGGGCCACGTGAGAGCGTTAGCGGGGCGGTTCGAGGCGGAGTCGAATCGCTGCTTCTGACCTCCACCCTCTCCGCGACGGTCGACGCGCCGTCCGTCCTTCGCCTCGCCATGGACATCCCAACACGACGAGAGATGGAGCTGGAAACGCTCCTGCGCCAGCGCGACGCGCAGGTCGCAGAGCTCACGGTGCGTATCGGCAACAGCCACCGTCGCCTCGCCCCGCTCATCCTCGAACGCGTATTAGGATGAGGTCACACACCTCCGGCAGTTCCTTGCGACCCAACCTCCATCCTCAGCGACCGAGCCGACTACCATTCCACCGGCATTGATGTCATTACTACTCCCCCACCTCAGCCAACGCCCAAATGTGCCGACAACGGGCTCAGGTTCGGTCACCACAGCCCTCATTCAGAGGACCAAGATCCTCCAAGAGGAAAACGACGAACTCTACGAGATTCTGAAGACAGGAGAGACAGGAAGGCTGAAGGAGGATGTACGGGCTCTGAGACGAGTCGTCCAGAAGCTGGAGGGTGCACTGAAAGGTGCGTGTGCTGCAGCAACCCCAGAAAGACACCCCCCTCACGGCTCGTCACGGCCGCAGAATCGCACCAAGCTATCGCTTCCCTCTCGTGCGTCCCCATCTCTCCCGTATCTACCCCCGCCGCTCTTCTGACGCTGCCGCAGCGCCGAGCTGGAGAAGTCGCAAGACGCGCTCTGCCAGGCCCATGGGCGCCAAATCCACCAACCGTCGCCGGCGCCTCGGGCCCACCAACCGCCGCCACACCTGTCGAACGGGACGGGCAAGGCCCCGCCGACGGGGCCCCGCGCGCACAAAAAGCAGCGCGTGTCCGAGCCGCAGACGTCGCCCACCGGCTCGAGCGCGCCGCTGCCGATCCCGCCCAAGCCGCACCTCTCCGCGGCGAACGCGACGATGCCGCGCCAGCGCTCGCGCGACTCGCGCGTCTCGGCCGACCGGCGCACGAACGACGACCGGGACCGGGACCGGGATCGCAAGGGGCATGCCGGGGAGGGAAACGGGGGAGGGGGCGGCGGCGGCGGCATGGACGTGGACGACGATAACCGGTCACGTCCGCGCTCGCCGGTGCGTGAGCGCGACCGTCCGCCCCACCGCGACAGGGAGCGCGAGATGGACAGGGACCGGGAGCGCGAACGCGAGCGCGAGCGTGACCGGGACAAAGAGCGGGACAAGGAGCGGGACAAGGAGAAAGACAAGGAGAAGGACCGGGACCGCCCGCGCAATCGCGACCGCGACCGTGAGCGCGACCGGGACCGGGATCGCGAGCGGTCTTCGCGGCGCAACGGGCGCCGGCGCGGGGGGCAGCGGGCCAACGGGAACGCCAGCAGCAACCCGAACAACATTGACATCTACGGCGACCGGACGTTGGCGGAGCGCATGGGACTGTAGTGGACGGACTCGACTGGCGGACGGTGGCGTGCACCACGGACGCACACCCGTATTCTTTGGTACATACGGTACGAGGCCTTCTTCAGGGTGCTGCGGCCCGCGCGTCCAGGGAATATCTAACTTATTCTTATTTTGCCGTTCTTCACACAGCTGTATTTATACTATGTTTGCGCTCTATCGTCGTAATGCTTTGCGGAATCGTATCGTGGCTTTGTATCTATCGCACCCTCCCCTGCACCGTATTACTAACTTAGTTCCCATTCCTGCCGAGCGAGCAGTAGTAGGCTGTAGTCATGGCCCATGACAGAACACCTCCCCATTCATGAAGACAACGACTACCGAGCTATTCTGACGTCATGCATATCTATTAGAACGACGCCATCCATGTTCAATCTAGTATTGTATCCCTAGCATGTCTTGGACAGGACTGGTTAGCTTATAGCTAGACTAGTTGGCCTCGTTCGTATGTTCCCCTACTCGTTCTGTGTTACCTTCCTGTATGTGGTACTTGATCGGGTCGTACGGTATAGTCCCTCGGTTGACGCGGCGCCTGCAGGTCAGCGTCGCGACGTGCAGCTTCCATGTATGTCCATCCCCATCTGGGGCCTGCGTGTAGAGTTAACAGGCCTTCGGCGCAGTCGCCTTAGCTGTCTGCACTATATCCACTCTCACGCCCCCCTGTCCAAATTCTATCGTGCGCTGCACACAGCAGGCTGAGCCCTGACGCTGATCTACTTGACGCTACTCTGATGTCAGGGCCGAGCATACAACTTGCCATGCAAGTAATGCCGAAAATGGTCGCTTGCAATGACAGAGCCCGTTTCAAACCACATAGGCATGACAGCGCGGACTGGGAAACAAATTTCAAACGTTATTGTCGCATGTATACGTCGCACAGGAATAGATTCGACCATTGGCCGAAGTCGCAATATACATGGGGCTCCTCCCGACAGGCAACGGGTTCCAAGGTTTCGAATACAAAGAGGACTTCGGTGATTAGGTTTTCTTGCCCTCGTTTCCAAGCATCTGTTTTAGAACGTGGAGACAGTGATATGATAAAACATAGCAGCCGACATAGCACAAGTGGGTGCATATATTTCAAGGAGGTCTATGGGCTAACTTAGCTAGGCTGCGTAGGGGGTTTGAAACTCCGCTGTGGCTGATGTACTGGCCAGAGAGCAGTCTCAGACGGCACCGGGAGCACGAGACCGTGACGCGCTTTCAACATCAACGCCCCCATCTGGCATCGACAACCTTTGCGACTGAACAGTGCTTACGAGCGGGGGCCCTCTTGTACAGTCCGAATGCGCAGCGGTTTGAGGTGGCTATTTCAATATCGTGATGTCAGCGTACCCACCCTCCATTTCCAAATTCTGTTTCACTTCACAATTCGTGGCTTAGACACCCGTCTGCTCTTAGACACCCTCGCAACATCGCGGAGTTGGGTATCGGAGGTCGGCGGGGCGCACGTCCGGACATCGTCCTTTGGTGAGTTAGCACCATCACCACATCCTGCTGTTCTAGCCTGTCCGCTGACGGACTTCCCAACCATACTGCATTTGCCCAATAGGTATTTTCGACAGTGCGAGGTCGTCACAGTAAGCCTGGTGATGTGTCGCATGCACCTGGTCATCCCACACGGTCTCCGTGAACTCGGATGTGAGCAGCTTCTAGGACGGTCGCCGTGCATCTCAGCGTCACTCACCTGCCTGCCAGTGATAGTCCGCGGAGAAGGGATCCACGAGGCCGTCCACTGTCGCTCACACGCACTACCGAGCCGTTCAGAATCCAGATACGGAGGCGAGCCGACGTATAGCCCTTCCTTCCTCAGGCCCTCAAGCCGCCCCTCCCATGATGTAAGCGACGTAGGAAAATCCGTTCATGAACCAGCGGACGGCAGTGCAACCAGGAACAGTGAGAAGGCCTTCGACGTTGCCGAAGCTCCGTTGGCTATGGGATCAGCCTCCGCGCACCTCATCCACTGTCCTGCAGGGGTCGAAGTCCCCGTCGGTCGCGCGAACAGCCGCAAGTCCCTGTCCAAAGGCCGCTTTCTGATCCCGGCTAGTCTCACGAAGCCATTTACACTTCGTGTACCCCCCTTGGTCTGGACCTTCAGACTCGGCTCGGCTCAGACTTCGAATCCTTGGGGCCGAGCTCGAGGATGAACGGTCGGTGTCTCACACTCTACGAACAGGTTTAATGAAGCAAGCTCGCGGGACAAGAACAGGGTCGGATACCGGCGCGCCGTCGCACAAACCGCACCGGTATATGGCCGAGACAACTAGGACCAATCGAGTCCTAAGCTGGGACTCGGAAAGGGACGGGCCCCCACCCTCGTCATGAATATTTCGGGCCGACCCTCACGGCCCACGGCGCACCCAGCACCGCTTCAGTCATCCGCAGACTCCCGCCCGCACGCCCAGGACGGGCGAGCGCGCCACGTCAACACGACCGCGACCGCCCCATGCGACGGTCGTGACGCTCGCACGGGTCGTGTGGTCTCTTCGGCGGGCCCGCCGTCGGCGTTACACACGCCGTGGGCGCGCGCCCGTCGCGCGAGCCGCCGCCGCGAAGGCCCGCCGCGCGACCCTGTCCGAGCTGGACGGAGGCGGATGCGATCCCGATCGTCAAGCCGCGCCCCCGCCTCCGCTGGCGCGGGCGCGACGCCCCCCAGAAGGGCCAGACGTGCGCGATCAATGTTGGCGAGCCAGCTTGCCTCCAATCAAGCGCGTCGACGTCGATCCCAGCGGCCCCTCGCGAAGCACAACATCGCGGCGCCTGAGTCCGAGTCCCGTCGCCGCCCCTGCACCCCTCCTCCGCGCACGAGCCCCGGACGGGCCTGGAGGCGCCTCCTCCGAACGCACACACCCTGTGCGCAGTCGCCCGAGCCCCAACACAACCCTAAGTGGTCATGGGCACTAGAAGCTCGCAGGCGCGGAATGATCGGTGAGGTGGGACGCTCTTACCACCTACCCACCCACCCACGCCCGTATGTCGCGGACACCGTGGAGCTCCACCGTCGCCGGGCGCGTGCGCGCATCACGGCGCGCACGACCCCCGGCGCGGGCTAGCCCCTCCCGCGCGGCCCTGTTCGGGGCTTGGGAGGGGACGGGGACGGAGGAGGGCGGCGCGGCTCCTGATGGCAGGCCTGGGGCGGCACGTATGCAGGTATGTTCATAACTTCAACAACTTCATTTACAACGCGTCGCATCACATATGCTCACCGCGCACAGGCCGATGCACGGTGCGCTCCGCAGACGGCATCGCGATCAGAGACAGGCAGCCCCCCCTCCCCAAAGCGGGGCGTATGCGAGCGTGCGTGTCGCGGGACGCGATGGATCTGATCAAGCCACAGCGATGCCGCTGTCACTCACTCACTCACTTCACTCACTTTCGAGGAACCGCGCAAACGCCCATTCCGTGCTTGCGCTGTTGAACGCGTGTCGCAGGCGCTGAATTGCGCAGAGACCTCCTTCAGGCTTCAGTGCCACCGGGTGCGCACCGTGCGTTCTGCTTGCGTGTGGCGCGCTGTGTGTCGCCGCAGGACCTGCCAGCGAGCCCGCGCGGAATAATGATCGCAGGGGCCCCGCTTGGTGCTAGCGCGGTGCCCTCGCGCTTCTCCGTCCTCCATGTAATCTGATAATCAACCTGCACAGCTCGATCTCTCGTGCTCGCCCCCGCTCAGAGCTTGACGGGCAGCAGTGGGAGGGTGTGGCTCCTCTCCCGTGCGCCTCCCTTACCTCTGCACCTCGGCGGCGCAGGCGCGCGCTTGGGGTGGTTCAGCTCGCGGATTCAGCGGCCTCAGAGAGGTCGAAACTTCCCGCCTTCCATCTCGGCGGGGCCGTGCGCGAGAGGGCTCGCGCGCGTGGCGGCAGGATGCAATGCGCTAGTAGCGTGCGGCTGACCAACACACGCGCAGTCGTGGCCCTTCTAGCCACGGCGCACGCGCCCCCTCGCGCCTTAGGCGGCAGGCACAGGAGCCCGACATTCCGAATGGCAGGGCGCGCAGGTGGACGCGGACGCGGGTTCAGACGCAGGTTCAGACGCAGACACGGGGGATGTGGTGGGACGCGGCGACATGGCCGCAAGAAGTCACAAGTGTATTTTACACTGCTACATAGCGTACACCGATGACAAGATAATTCACGATACGCGTACACCGGGGCACGCCCGCGGGGATTAGAGCACGGTTGGTGGGGGGCGTGCGGTGGGTACGATCTACGAGGTCCGGGAGGGTCCGAGATTACTACAGCATACGTTAAGCGAGTGGAAGTTGCGGGGCGATATGGACAGCGAAAGTTTGAAGTCGGCGGAAAGGGGGCGGGGCGGGGGGGGAGGCTCTAAGCATGTACATACTGTGAAAAAAATGCGAATGCCGAGAAGTTGCCAAGGAGCGTAGGGATGGTGGCGGGCGCGGCAGTCGAGTGCGGCCTCCGGGAGGGGAGGGGGGCGGCGGCGCGGTCGCAATAAAAGGGGCAAATGAACGTGCGATTATACTGTATACGGATGATGGTGGTGGTGGCAGAGAGACGAACTTTTGACGTGCCGCCTGCAAAGTCGCGGCACGCCGGCCCAGATGACGACAAGTCGGTGAGACCCCTGACGGCGAAGCGGAAACCAGACAACCAACGGGCAATTGTGGGTTGATGAAAGGGGATGGATGCTGAAGTCGCAAGAATTGGCAGGGCAGGGTCGGGTCGGGCACGTTGAAAGGGGGATGGCGATGGTGGCTTTCGGCGACGCTGCGGCCGCATCGCCAGGGCACGTCGGGCGACCCGCGATGCACGGTGCAACGGGGCCGTCCGCGCGCGCAGGGCAGGCGTTTGCGTCGTTCCGGGAGGTGCGGGCTTCCCAGGTGGTGTACGGAGGCCCGGGAGAGCTAGCGCGGTTTGCCCAACGCCCTCCGACGCAGGCGCGCGCACGTCCCGAGCCCGCCCCCGGCGCTAACGACTCTGGTCCCGAACACAGCCCGTCCGCGGGCAAACGCGCGATCGCGATCACAATCGATGTTGGGAGGCTTTCGCGCGCGCCGTGGGAAACGCGGAGGAGGGCGCGAGGGAGGCAGCTTCTAGTGCGCCTCGCAGCCGACGATGGAGCGGCGCCGCGAGCTCGCGGTGGGGTAGGAGCGCGACGCGCGGCGGGAGTTGCGGCGGACGACGCCGCCGTCGGACGGTGGGGCGGCGAGCGCGGCGCTCTCGAGGTCGGGGATGACGATGAGGGGGCGCGCGGGGCTGCGGACGACCGCGCGCTTCGCGCCGGGGCTGTCGAACGCGGAGGAGGGGATCGGCGGGACGGGGGGCACGGACGCGGGGAGGAGGCGCGGGGGCGGGGGGGAGCGCGAGCGCGCGCGCTGCACGAGGACGACGGAGGGCGGGCGGCGGTGCGGGCGGCGCGGGGGGGCCGG
>FTLJ01000745.1:0-20627 GCA_900155495.1 Porogramme epimiltina
CCCCCGCCCTCCCTCCACCCCTCCCTCCTTTTCTCCCCAACACATAAGATCGCACAAAAAGTGGGGGGTATTGACACGCCCCACCTACACAGGTGATCGTCATCATCGCGGCGCCGCCCGCGATCGTGTATCCGTTCATCCTCGACGTCGAGGGCTACCCGGGCCAGATCATCAACTTCTTTATCGTCATTGGCATCTTCTGGCTGCGGTACACGAATACTCTCTCCTGTCTTCGCTGACGCGCGTGCCGGTGTGGTGGCCACTCGCAGTGTTCTCCGCCGCCGCGTCGCCGCGGATGTGGTCTGTAAGTGCTCGCCACGCATAGCGTTTGTAGGCAGCCGTTCAGCGTGATTGTATGTGCCCCCTCGTCCCGTGGGTATCTCTTCGGCCGGGACCGCTGTGCGCTCGCTTGATGACTTGTTTAAACAGGTGACCGCTCCCCAATAGCCCCATTTTCCCTTCCCCTACCACTGCCACTGTCTACAACGTCCTGTCCCGGCGGTTATTGCATCTACTCAAGATTGTGGATATGGTACTCATATGTGGCAGTCCGATATCTAGCACAGTCGCTCATACTGCGAGTCCGGTTGGCCTTAATTTACCCTTTCAAGCCCTCTCGCTTACGAGCTTCTCCGTGACTTCACAGAGACTAATAATGTCTCCTTCGGTCGCAGGTACTGTATCGCAGACCGGGTACGCACGCCACAATTTGCACGATGCCGGTCTATATCTTATTCCTATGGCCCTATCAGCTTTGGAAGACCCACAAACGACTCATTCGCGGATCGCGCAGCGAGTCCGGACATACGTGGAATAGAGCCTGCGCCCTACGAGGTCCCCGTTGATTTGCGTCGAGAGGCGCGAGTGACACACGCGCCATGAGGTGAGTGGATTCACCCTTTGGTACGTCTCTGCTTCTTTGTCTTCAGCCACCCACACGCTGCTAGTGCCGCATGAGCCGTTGCGCTTGGGATTTAGGAGAACTCTAATTACAACCCTGAAACGCCCCATGGTTTCGTCGAGCTATACAAGCGCCGCGCCCGGCTATGCTTCCGCCTACACTTCCAAGATGTTCGACTTCAATATGCTCTTAAAAGCCTTCAAGGCTCTTCCTTCAACACAGTACGGGCTACGGAGTGTTGTGTATGACTTAGGGATGCTTGTGATTATGGCTCGCTACTGTTTATGCTACTGTATGTACATAAACGATCCGCATGGGTACATGTAGAGCCAATGCGAGGATCACAATTATCCATACGCCTGTATACCTCGATGCCGAGCCTCTTAATTGTGGCTGCGGTCGAGACTGGCTAGCCTACTTGACTTTTTGCGCAAAATGCGTGAGGGTGCATGCCCGCCATGCTGCACGAAGAATAGGGGCGGAACGGAATGGTAAGGGGGAAGAAGAGTGGAGGGGACGGAGGGCGTGGGAGAGGAAGGCAGCATAACCGAGAGGAGAACTAGACATACCAAAACAGCAACCATCCCGTCTTCTAGCGTGTACTTGAGAGGTACGAGTCCGTGATATAAGTACGCAGGCAGAATGCGCCACACGGCCCATTAGAGCACACGGACGACCATGATCGCGACGCCGATGAGGCTGTACCTGCTGTTAGCGTAAGTCATGTTAGAATGAACACCGACTCTTAAGGGGGGAGGGCGAGGAGGTTGTGGGCAGCGGCGCGACGGATGACCTGCGTAGGGCTGTGCTCGCGTCAGTTATGTTCTGATCTCTTCCATGCAGGTTGTGTACAGCGTGGCGAGAAGGCGGAGTAGAGGAAGGAAGAGAGCGTGGGGGACAGGGGCGTACAGAGGGAAGAGGGTGGATGATAAGTGGTCCTCACCTAAGAACAACGAAAACTGTCAATACCCTCGACCTCCATGCCCAATGCTTTACTGAAGAACAGGTTCGCAACCACCACGCCCGACTCCGCTATCTCTTACCTCCGTCGCCGCCCTGTTCGGCCTTCTGTCAGCCCTCTACTCCTCTCTTCTCCTGAGGCTGTCATGCATCCCTAACCCGACCCACCACTGTCAGCTCAATACCGTTCTCCACACAAGAGGGTAAAGAAGGCCACTCACGAGATGTATGCGATATTCGCGGGGATCATGTAAAGCACCGTGCGTATGCCAAGGCCTAGCTGGCTCGCAACCTTAGTATCTGGAGGTTCTCAACAGTACAGTTGCTGGACTCACATGGAACTCTTGACAACACAGGGGGAAGTACAATGCTTGCGGTGACCGGTAAACAAGCTACCGCATATGCAATGGATCCTCCACCGCATCGTCCCCTTTGCTATGCATTGAAAGGAGACCACGGACGTCTTTGAGAACCGGTGGCAGTCGGGAGTCAAGTTGAGTGTCGAAGACAGCGACTTCGCGACATGTTGCGGGTGCGAAGCTGGGACACTCGGGACACTTGACAGCAGTCGTAAGGGAACGCCTAGGGCCTAGCCGCGTCCGAGTCAGCTCCAGCGCGACGCTTTCGGAGAGTAGCCTGAGGGCTGTGAGAGACGAGAAGGGGGAAAGTGGAGGGACTGACTCGTACAAGACGCGGGGGTTATCCGCAGTGGCGATTGAGGTGACACATTCATTTGGCAAAGGTGTCGATGCGTAGTCCTAGTCTCCCTCGTGGGTGCCCTGCATGTCTAGCGAGCACATAGCGACTTTCGTTATAATTCTGGTCGAAGACTTCTCACTTAGTTCGTTGAGTAGACAGTAAGTTTTGATCGCAGCAAGAAACACTTCATGGAGCACGACATGAAAGAGCGAAGTAGCGCGTGTGTGGAAGGAGAAAGCGGGGTAGAAGGAACGTAGAGAGTGGGTGGGGGAGTGAGAGTTAAATACGTACCAGGCGCCCTGATTGTTATGCCCACACTTCCTCAATGTCGCCATGAATAAGCCCATCTATGACCCTTGCAGATCCAGCAGGATCTCCGCCTTCCGGATTGCTGTGGTTTGGGACTGGGAGAAGCCCGGTCGTAGAAGAAACCGCGCGCTACGTTGAGTAATCGAGGTGGACCAGTATGTGTCATGCTAGGCTGAAGATTGGACTGAATCGTATGCTACAGTCATAAGTTAAGGAAAGAGCATGCGTAGAAGGGGCACTCACGAAAGAGATACCGAGATTTATTCGTGCGGAAAGGGGAGAGGTTACCCCCTCCCGTTATGCACACAATGTGCTCGACGGAATGGCTGGTGAGTAGACTCTCCAGTACCGTTATACAACTTGGCGACATTCTTGGCAAATATGCACCTACAAAGTAGTGTAAGACTGGATGAACAACGGTCGTGACAACGATATTAACTACTTAGCTCACCTGCTGGAAGAGAGGCGTCTTCTAAGTTCTGAAGTCCAACATCGAGGGACGTTGACTTGAGCGAAGCGAGATATCAGGAAAAGCACGGGACGTTAGAGAGAAAGTCGAATAGAGGAATGAGGACGCGCGGCCGGGAATTTGGACAAGTCTGTGAAGGGGGCAATTGAGCCAGGAGCACAGGGACAGGACACGCCAGTGAACCAACATAGGTGCACGTGACCAACAATATAGTATTCCCCCTAATACAAAATGTATTAGACTCGAACCCCGCGAATGAATTTTCGTGAGAGCGGGCTACAGAGGGCACTTGATGTCCTGATCTTTCGGCTTCCCTCCCAGATTCTGTTGTAATCGGTCTCATCGGTCTAATGACATCCCGAGGGGCGCATATTTATATAAACTACGACCAAAAGAGAAGCATTTGTCGCAAACAGTGACCGGCGCCGTACATACTACGTCATTCAACGTCCACCTCAATACCCTAACTGAGATACTATTACACTTTAAAGGTTGGCCTTCAAACTTCGAACGCTCTCCCGCCATCACGCCGCTGCAGGATGGATACAGATCCACAATTACACCCACTACTACAACCATTCTTGCGGTACGAGGCGCGGGTTGGGGTGGCTTTTGTATGGAATAGTCCGTCAATCTCAAACGTTGGAATGGGAATAGCCGGAGGAGACTCACGCATTGGACCAAGCGACCTCGTATTCCGTCGCCTCACCCAGCTGTCCGTCCAACGGCTTCAAAATGAGGACCAGGTACCCATCGTCGGCGTGGTTGGGTGGGTAAAAGTCAATGAGGGAGGGGACTCCTTGGGCATCAAGCTGGCCAATCCGCCGGCGGAACGCCTCCATAGCAGCCGGGTAGGGCATGCTAATCAGAGATGCCGGCGGCGGGGCATACAGTGCCGTATAGAGAGCAGCTTGGAGCTCTCCGATGGTAACGTAGCCAAATCTGGCTTCCACTACGAACGAAACCCGCACGTCGCTGCTGGGAAGAGCGAGACGGACGCGCATCGACCCATACATCTTGAAAAGCCGCGCGTGAAGTGCTTGGAGAGTCAAGGACGGAGTATTCGCTTCGCGGCGCACGACGACGGGGACCTCGTAAGGCGCAGGCTCTATCTCGCGTATGTCGGGATTGGCAGTGCCGTCTGCAAAGGAATCGTTTGTAGGGCTTCCGAAGCTGATGTGGCCGTTGAGTATTAGAAACAAAGCTACCGCGCACAAGTTGCACAACGGCCTGCGTACCCAGTCTGCACTCCATCGCCAATGATCACTGTGTTACGTCTCGATATCCCAAGTAGTCGACCAAACACTCTATGGGAGCATGATTGAACTGTGAGCCTATGTACACAAGACTTCAACGTGCTGGACTTACGAGGAGCCTGACGGGGAGGGCGTGTTTGAACCCCTTGGGATAGAAGGCGGCCTTCGAAGGAGTTTGGACAGAAGCTTTCCAGGCATGACGGACGTTTCGTGTAAGATCGTATCCAGTGAATGTGCAAGAGACGTGGATGAGGCACACGACGTGGGCAGATGGTGTTCGGGAACGGTAGCAGCGCTAGGGAGGGGCAGCGAAGAACGAGTCCCACATACAGGCAAAAGCTAATACTATCGTGGGATTGAATCAAACTGTAGATGTGCGGCAAAATCCGCGAGTTGCCACTTGGATAAGACAGCGACATCGACATCCTCAGACAACTGGGAGAGAATTCGGTTTCTTAGATCAGCCACTTCCTAAACCTTGTCGTGAGGCTGTCTCTCTGCAGCAGTTCGTCGATAACAGATGGGGAAAGTATGCAAGATAATCTATAAACGGAAGGGCCATCTGGTGAGCGGACCGCTGAAATTGGTTACGAAATACACGCACCTATCGCTTGCTTGAGCCCCAGGTATCCCACGTCACCTAAGGTTTCACACGTGAATTCGCAAGTGACCCGCACTTCGACCCGTGAGAACCGCTGCTGAGGACGTGGATGGGGACAGAATGGCCACGAGGTAAGCGCCTGGGCAACCATCTCCTGAAGCAATGGACACTTCAGCCCACCGTCCTCCCGTGGCGAGAACGTGACCAACGTTCCCGCAGGGGTAAAAGGACGTGAAGTTGAACACTCACATAGGCTATGAACACCTTTAGCGGAAAGCAGGCTGTGGCGTGCGATCACAGCTATGGAGCCAAGCAAGCGTAGAGGGTAGTCCCAGAACACTTCGAGCTGCGTCATGTAGGGGCATCTAAACGAGAGGGCATGAACATCGTGAGTAGACCCCGTTATAGATACAAAATCGGCTCACGGCGTAAACAAAACCAGAAACTTGATGCTCGACGCTGAGATTCAAGGCGCATCTATACTCATCGATGTGTTGGAGGTGTGGGTCGAGATCGGGGGTATGATGAGATGGTGGTAGAGGGTGAAGATGGGGATCTTGGGGAGTGGCTAGCCCTTTATATTGGTAACGGGGGCAGGAAAGAGCATAAGCGCCCAGGCCCATCGCTCGACCAACCCCCACGCTCCAGCGCCACTTACACTGGACCCTCCGATCCCCCCGACAGCGCGGGGGCCTCACCGAAACATATCACTCAAAAAGTTCTACAAAACCAGCCTATAAAGGTCAGTGTTTCTAGCAAGCGATGAACCACAGCCTCACGGAATGCAGCAGTGTCATGACCCCCCAACCTGCCGGACAGCCAAACAGTACTTATGAATGAGGCGATAGACCCCGTGCACTTCCCGTAAAGAGTTAGTGATGCGGTCCCTCCCTACATATCCAGTGGCTTGCGCCTACCAGCGCTGTCCCGTACACCTATATACCCACATCCATGTTGTTGCGTTGCCGTACTCTCGCATCAGGCCGCCGGAAGCCCATTCGACGCCCTGACATTACTGACATCGCACCTTGGCAAAGTGCGGCGAAAGCCGTCTACCCACCCCACCCCCCACAACTTTATAGGGACTTAAAGATGCTTCCTCAGTTATTTTCCGTCATGCTCGACGTGCACTGACAAGGCCTTTGAGCGCACCTGGCACGACCAGGCTACCAGGCGACTTGCACGGAGGAATAATGCAGCACACGTCGGTGGCGAGGAGGCCCACAGGGACGACCTTGATTTGGGCGCCCGCCCCTTTGATAAGGCCTGGCGTTACTACTGTACCTGCGTCGGGTAACTAGCACTAAGCCTGTATCCGAGTCACATCTTCCTGAGCCCCGCAAAACAAACAGCCTGAGTCTTCCGTTCAGCCTGAGGGTAGATTCCGGGGCATGGTTGTCACTGGGCGTCAGAGGTTACTGCCAGCACGGACGGATGGTGCGAAGAATTCACTAGGCCCGGGAACTATGCCCAACGGGGCGGGATGGAACCCCGTGATTTCGATCATTGAGTTTAAGCACAGTCCAGGAAGGCTGCTCTAAGGCAACTTGGTGCCGCCCGCACTACTCCCAGGCCGAAGCCACTGCCAGTACTTAGTCTTTGTGCCAGTCGAGATATATAACCTAGCGTGAGCGGAAATCCTGCGTTTTACTGCTCTGAGGACAAGGCGAAATAGACAGTGACAGCTATCATCAGATCCGTAGGCTCCCACGAAATAAAAACGCACACGGCGGACTCTCGTCGGACTCAACGTGGATCACGTATTTTCATCGGGCTGAGGCTGGGACTGAGTGCGAGCTGCGGGATCGATCACCTGCCCCTCCCCTTCGCGACCTGAATTTCTGTGACCCACCAGAGCTCCGTTCAGACTGCTGTGTGGTGATTATGTTGTGAAGAGCCTATCAATCTGGTTATAGCCGTAGGATGGTTGTAAGTTTATCGCGTGTTCGATGGTCTACAGTCTTCTATGGGTCTTTCGGACCAGAATTGATGAACTCCGGTATACCTCTCCCCCTCCTTGATTTTTCGCCAGTCGGGCAGGCTTAGACGTGATAAGTAGATGAGATATATCTCCTTGTATGTTTTCCAAACATAGTCTTCTACAATGCGAAAGATCGAAGCAAATCATCTCAGAAAATCCATTATCGTGCCATTATGCATGGCTCCCTCAGACAGTCACTCCTGCCCTCGCAACCGTAGACACCTCCACATCAACTGCCTGATATGGTAATGCGTGACCTCCTGTATAACCCTAGATTAGGTCTTATTGGTAACCCCTGTAACAGGGTTTATCGCACTGTGTAGTCACCAGAGCACGCTGTTGCAGCTGCCGCCGGACCACTGTCTGTAGCATGCCATAGCGATGCCGTAGGCCCTGGTGCACTGCATAGCAATGACCGGAGTCTGGTAGCGCTGTGTGTTACACCCTTGCTTGGGGGATAATGACGTAGTGGTCTGGGGCAATGGGCCCACCTTTATTGTATCACCTCGCGGAGGGTGAGGCGTTGTATACGTAGTGCGACTTGTGCATGCAGTCCTACGAATATACTGATGGAGGAAACAAAGTCTTATTAAGACTATACACTACTAGTACAATGGCAGCGGTGTAAATATATGTGCTCTTGGGCGGGTATATAAGACTTGGGAGGTGTAGCTCGGGATTGAGTAGCAGTACGTGCGGAATATGATCAACGACTGCAGTTCTATGCGCCCGAGAAGGCGCTGTGGGGGTACTCCGGGAGGACGCAGTCCATCATCAAGACGACGATGCGGTTCGATGTGCTGGCGAACATGCGGATGCAACAGGTGTGGCACTCCCTTGAGACGCACCACGGGATCTTCAACAGCGCGTTCACCGAGGACGCGCTCGGCAGGGGCGTGGGCTACGCGGCGGGCGGCGGGCGGCAGGGAGGAGACCACAACGTGGGTGCTGCTCGTGATAGGCTACGAGAACAAGGTCGGGCTCGCTATCGCAGAGATCACAAACCTTGCGCACCAGATGAGAGCAGACTCCGCCGCAGGCGGCTCTCGTATCCTAAGCGGTCATGCGGCGGATTGCATTGCACTCGAACCATGGCACTTCTCCAAATTCCTTCCTGCGATGGGGTCAGTTGAGGGTTGATAGCACACGCTGATCGATAGATCAACGAGAATGACTACCATTGAGCATACACCTAAAACACGAGAGACAGCATGCCTAGCTCCCAGCCCACCCTTTTGGCTACCACCCGACAAGCATATTAGCATGAAGCCATGACTAAAGGATCAAGAACGCACCTTAACTTCCTCGCCAACGTTTTTGATGAACACCGTAGGCCGCTCGGCCGTCCTCGCGCCCTCCTCACCCTCCTCCCACGTGTAGCTGACACCGACCGCGAGTTTCGTTCCATCACAGCTGAACGCGATTGATGGTACTGGCGCGGCGTATTTAGGATACTGCCGCAGTCGTTTCTTCGACTTGTGGTCCCAGATTGAGACAGTACCGTCGGAGCCAGCAGATGCGAACGTGTTGTAGCTGATGGGGGAGAGGCATACCCGTAAGCACGGCGGACGCGGACAGTTCGGGGGCGACAGAGGGATTGTACAGGAAAGGGGGAGTGTCGAAGAGATGGAGAGCTTACACAGGGTGGAACGCGAGCGCATTCACCGGCCATACGTGGTCTACGTCGTCAATCGTCTGCCGGTGGCACTTGAACGCATACTTCTTCTCCTGCGCCTGCGGGCTGGGGTCGAAGTACTCCACGGCGATCCGTCCCTCGACTGAGCCTGTCGCGTATCCTGCAAACACCCATCCATAAAGCCCCGCTCCTTCTGCTGCCCTGAAACCACGAAGAAAACGCACCTTGACCATCCACCATGCACGCGAGCGCGCGGGTCATGAACTTGAGGCTGCTCTCGCGGGTCTGTGCAGGCGCGTCCATCTTGCGAATGTCGTAGATGTGGTAGAGGCGGCTCGCCATCGCGACGACGAGGACGTTGTTGACGAGGTCCATGTGGTAGACTCGCTCGGGAACTTTGTGGGAGGATTGCTCGGCTTGCTGTGCGCGGGGGTCCCAGAAGCGCACCGTCCTATCCCAGGAGCCCGTCACAAGTGCATCTATGCGCATGCTGAGTAAGGATGGGCACAGGAAGAGGGGGGGAGGGGGGAAGAAGGCAAGGCGCACGTACTTTGTTCGCGAGCCCAGTTCATGCTCGAAATCGCGTCAGAGTGTTGGCCGAGATGATTCATCTTCTCGGTTTCGAACTCAAGTCTGAGCAGGCGATGGAACATGTTGATGTAAGGAGACTATGGCGAAGGAGACGGGGACGACAACTCACTCTCTGACGGAAGTATCCAATCCACCACTATATCCATGGGTTGCGTCGGAGAAGCAGCATGCGAGCACAGCTGCTCGATGGTCGTACTTGGATTTCTGTTCATTTGTTGATACGTCGTAGAAGCGCACAGTCTGAAGAAGTGTCAGTTTGGTCCAAACGGCCAGATACAAAAGTAGAAGACAGGGATAAAACGCCCCTTCCCGGACCATCCGCTTCACCCGTCCTTCCCCGCCTCCTCCCCCGCGCGCAGAACCCACAAGGGCAGAAGCGTGACTCACCGTGTCCCATGATGATACGAGGAGATGTGAAGGGTTTGTGGGCGAGAAGCGAACCGAGGACACGCTATCGAATGGTGGAGACGCGAGTTCGAATTGATCTGAGCAGAGGACAGTCAGGCTACGCCATTGGAACAAGGAGGAAAACGTACCAGCCATGGTGGGGACGCGGCGAGTCGACAATGTCAAAACAGAATAGCAGATGAGAGCGAGCACACGAACTCTTTCTCGGCAAGATGTCCCAAGTCGCGGTCCGGAATGTCGCAGCGGCCGCGTTCCAAGGACCGCTCATGCAGCGCGCCACTCGCGTGTTTGGCTATGCTTGGTCGTATTAGGATCCAAGGCTGTTGCCAAACAACCGCCAGTTAGTATGATGACGTCATTTCTGGTCTTATCTTTACCCTGCGTGTACGGCATGGTGAGACACGCGGCACTCCGCCATCAGAGACTCTGAGACAGTTGATTTATGAGACAAGCACACGGCAAAAATGAATGAATAACAGCCACTCCAACCACTACATCGTCATATGGCACAGTAGCATTCTACGAGACGCGTCTTCCAGGCTTAAGGCTATAGCTACGAATTCACTACGCGGGCCCAACCAATACAAGAAAAGCATGGCGTTGCGTCTTGATATCAGGTATTTCTTGTGCCACAGCTGGGCGTATTCCTATGAATCTACGTGTGTCAGCGAGACAATCGATCCATCGCAGCCCATACTGCTCGTTCCGGGCCTGATTCTCGGGCCCTTCCATGACAAGACGCCGCGCAAACGCTTGAAGAGCACGATCTTGTTGTGCGTGGTCAAGCTTCTGGATGTCATGTTCCCGAAGCGAGAGCCGGAGCGCCTGGTAGATTGCGTACAGAACGTCCCCGACGGTGACGTAGGGCAGCGGAGTCGGACCCCACCTTGCGGCCTCCGCAGGGAAAACTTGAATCTCAAGTGGCACTCCTGGAATTACCAGTGATAACTCGCGAAGGGCCAGTGAAGTCCCCTTGTGGACGCCGAAGGAGGCAGGATTCGCTAGGTCCGAGAGCCTTGGTTGACGAGGACGCGGGGAGCCGGAGTTCTGCAGCTTGACTTCGTTCGGGTGATCCTTCATGTCCCAGGCCAACGAAGGTGACGCGGTGGTAGCAAGGGGCGTGACGAGCAAAGGGTCGATGATGGGCATGAAGTCGACGGAGCTGCCTCCAAGGTGAACGTTGCTGCCGCCGACGTATTGCTGCCCGGGTAGCAAAGGGGGGCAGTTGACCCATCCAGCCGTTGGAGGGAGAGGATGGGGGTAGAAGGTGGGGGGTGTGTCGGGCCCGGGGGACGAGTCATAAGAGGTATTGGAGGACGCGCCTGGAGAGGGGGTACGGGGTGCCATGTTGACGAACCGAACGGCTTTCTTAGAGTTAAACATCGTCGAGTAGGCTGTTTTAGCTTTTCAGAGTAGACGTAGAGGTTGACGGGTTGGGCTAGTGCTGGAGGACTGATGTGCAGGAGGAGACGGGGTAGATGCAGAGAGCAGTTCTTAGAGATCCAGCTTTTATACCAGTTGAAATGCTTGACCACCTATTGAATGCCTCGTGTCCGCTCACAAAGGACGTCATAACCAGCGTTCTGCGGCACAATAAGGGGGGAGGAGAGCCTATGGCGCCTATACGATCGAGGAAGTTTTGCTTACCACAGAAGGGCAGCGGATCAAGAAGGGCGATTCAAAGGCGATGTGGGCCTCGCCCCAATGTAATTATGCATTGGTGGAAGCGTGGAGGTTCATTTTATGGGCGGCAAAGTCTCCGTGACCACTGATCAGTATGGCTTTGGTACAGACGAGATCAGCACCGAAGGGCCCATCATCTCAGACTTGACAGAGAGATAAGAAATAGGGTCCTGATTTGAACTAATGAGTTGAGCATCATTGAGATCATAGGAGGAATGTGTCCTACACATTCTGACCACTGACCACGAGCACTGACGCGTCCATCGCTTAGACTCAGTCGTCTTTTGCGCTGTTGTGTTGATGCTTTTGCGATAAGTATTGGAGATGCTTCCTTGTCCAATGCGAGCACAAACGCTCATCTGTGGCCCACACGTGCGGGAAATTCGCAGCCGAGTAAGATGAACTGTGAGTCCCGGCCGTTACTAAGGCATTGGCAGGGCGACGGTGCGCAAAGCGGTTCATTTAGACTATAGGGGAGAATAAAGGTCATTATATGTTGACTTAATGCATTGGAACAATACCTACACTGTACCATGTGGGAGACATGAGGACCAGAGCACTCTGCGGCACTTTCGGAGGTGTACAAAGAGAAACAAACTGCCTTCGCCGAAGTCATCGTTGGCGATCCTCGTGGCATCATGACTGGGCGTTTATTCGCTTAATAAGTGAACTTGATGGGGCTTTGCCACCGTACGTCCACCTAGACCTTCGTAATCCATAAACATGGCTAGTGTAGTGCAGATTCTACGACACGGGATCTACGGCCGTTTCGTGGAGAGTACTGTTCGCAAATAGAGGCCAAGATAACTACGAAGTCACAAACACACAACTCTACCCACGTGGGTAGGTATAGGGGTCGCCCTGGCAGCTCAACGAAATAGTAGGTATACATTTCGGAGCAGGAGTGGCCCATATCATGAGGAATAATGAGGATACATGTCGTATCGCTGAAGGTCCTGACATAGCTCGTCCATGCCCTAACGGTTCCAGAGCAGGAATGGGGAACTTGAAGGGGTGACCCTCCCAAAACGCTCCCCTCCACTCTGGTGAACGCCTGAAGTCAGAGACGTTCATACGGAGACCAAGAGAGCACACACCAGAGGGTACAGACTACCAAGCTGTATAAATGGTAACGGCATGAGTACCACTTCCTATGTGGTGACAATAGCAACGATAAAACCACCTACCTGTAGCTTAGATCCCATTCCTACGTCCATGGGCTGCTCCGCTACTAGTAGCTGTCCATTATCCGACACCTGTCCAGTTTCCCAATATTTCACACGGCGGAGGAATCCGCGCCGCAATGGGTGGGTTATGTGCTTGAACGTTAACTGTCTGCAGAATGGTCAACCCACGAATAAAAACGTGGAAGCTACTGAATCATACCCTAAGCGATGAACTAGGTCATGGAATGTGGGGTGTAGATCAAGTTCGTCTAAACTCAGCATCAGCACTTTGGTCCAAATAATGTGAAGAATGGAATAGAAGGACGAACTCAGAGCTTGAATCAGGAGCTGTAGGAGTTCCCAGTAAGCATAGAGTACAGGATACGACCAGGGTGCTAAGCTCACCTGAGTCATTGTTCTACGCTTTCCCTCCCATGCAGTTTCAGGGTCACGGGCTGCCGAGAGGGAGATCTGCAACAACGAATATCGGCCACAGCTATGAAGTCTAGAATTGCGAGAGCGTACCACAACTGCTCCGTTCGAAGGGCTAGACCGACAGGCTCCGTTGCAACGAGTCGAATCCTCAGGAGGACTACACATCGGTCTGTCTGTCAGGAATCTGCAGATGCTTTGGCCATCTCTCCTAGTGGTTTTTGATGAATCCACAGTGCCGTGGCGGGATGGCTTCTTGAGCTTGGTGTCGAACGAGACGCGATGCTTCGATTCGGACGTTGAGCGCCGCAGGATTGGTTGAGGGGGTTCGCCCGGGGCAGCCGGAGGCCTCAGCACGGTGTCGCGGGAGAACAAGGAGCCATCGCTCTTCCGCTTCCTCTCGTGGACACGGAGCATGCCGTCTAATTCTAGAAATGATACAGGGTGTGAGCGCCCCTGACATGTCATGGCGAGATAGTTCAGGTCTTACTCGGAAGGGACTCAGCCCTCTCTGGAGTCCGGACGCTCTCAGCGTAGCCAGATTGACCGTAGAGTCCTATCCACCATTCTATCAGCCTGACAGCACGACAGTTGCAGAGCTAAGAAGGACGAGTTTTACTGACCAATACACTGTAGTGGGAGCGAGAGCTTGCGCATGAACTTCTTGCCCCATCCTAGCCTGCAGTCGTTGCAATTGTAGTGGTCTAGGTCGAGGAGGGTCCCGGAATGGCATGCATCGAAGACTGCAGTCAGGCAAACGCCTGCTGGGAGCGGATCGACCATACGCTTCCTCAACTCCTATGCAAGCCATCAGAATCTGTGGAGACGTATCACACTATGAGAATGTGGTACCCACATTATCTAAGATATTACAGCATTCACGACCATCTGTGTCGCAGGGCATGATGGCTACATAGTGTTATGAGCGAAAACAACTGATAGCTACGATCGTAGAGACGCACCCTCATCCTTCCCATCGTCTTCCGTCATGTGACGGCATGGATGCTGGGTAGAATGGCCAGAATCTTGATAACATAGGTAATTACATGCATTTACGTTGCAGCGGAGTTTCAGAACTTACAGTAGAACATGAGGTGGTCACCCGCCTGTGCGTCCTTGACAAACTCGTCGATCTGATGAAGCTGAAACGTGAACGGATGTAAGCACGTATAGTAGCGGAGCATGCTCGAGTAGAACGCACGATTTCTTCCCTAGTCGGCTGAAGTGGATGCTCTGGCTCATCCAGCATCAGGATGGTGTCTTCCTCATGGTAACCATGTTTCTCTAGAAACATGGTTCGAACGCATGATACAGGTGAGATGGCACAAAAGCAGAGCCACGAACAACACACACCGATAAGAAACCTTTGCCAGTCCTTCGCATCCCGATGAGGCAACTTTAGGCGGGGTATCTCCTTCGGGTTGGCCGCGTTCTTGTATGCGATGCCTATGATCAAAGCGCGTAATTTTGGCTTGGGCTTGCCTAGTGTGGACTGGCGGCGGAGGAGCGAAGATACAATCCCCGTCATCCTTTGAACAGGGTCGTTGCGGCCGCTTGAGTAGAGGTGCGTGGAGGCACTGGAGGACGGGAGGCAGGGAGGGGCTTGGATGTAGACGGGGGGTTGAGGCGGGAGTAGCAGAGGGGCAAGGGGAAGAGGCAAGGGTCTTGGAGGTAGACGTAGGCAGGGGGGAGTGCTCAAAGGGGTTGATGATGCGAGGGATAGCGGGGCGGGTTGGTAGTAGTGTCATCCTGGAAGGAGACCATGGCCGGCTTTATACTGTGGAGGGGAGGGCACTGGTTTAGGCATGTTCCCAACGAGGCGGTACGCGAGGGTAAATCGAGGATTTACGACGAGAGGGAGGGTACAGAGGAAGGGAGTATGCAGCATGAACTCTCCAGTGTAGCATGAGAACGTGCACGCGCCGCTCAAGCACGGGGAGCGCGCCCCGCATGTCGGGGTCAAACCTTAAGCTCATCGCCAGTGTGGCTCTATCCCTCCCCCGGCTAGCGTATACACGATGAAGGCGACAGAAGAGAGGGTCTCTCTGAATGCTAGGGAAGGAACATTCGTGCGCTGGGACCGCGACCCCGCGCCGACATGGTTGGTCGGCCTGTGTCGACACTGGGCAGAGGATTAAATGATAAAGCGATGAACGAATCTCCTCCGACGCCGCCACCACCACCGCGCCTCAGAAACCGTCCGTCGACTGTCATGAGAGTTCCGGTCTGGCCCGTTAATACGGGCGCGCGGAACGGAGCTCAAGTCTGGCAGTCCTCGCGCCCACGCCTCTCGGCGTCATGCGCCTCCTTGGGTGGCTGGAAAGGAGACTCCGAACGGCTCAAGAACGCGGCCGCAGCGATGTTCCTGTCCGTCCTAACACGCTAGAAGGTCGGAATGTGTGGGTATATTCGTGCGCCGCCTGCGCAAGGCAGGGTGGGCCGTGGCCCGTCCCTGATACTCCGTGGAGGGGGCGCGGCTGCGACGGAGTCACGGGCGGAAAGAAGAAGACGGTAAGAATGAATACAAGTACATTTATCGGCGGTCTGGAACTGCCGATGGCCGATGCTGGGCGCGCGTTCTCTTGTGCCAGTTTAGTTGGCATGTCTCTTTGGTTTCATTCGATGGTCACTTCGCAGGGCTGTTCGGGAGATATGAGGGACGGGTGAACGGGGTATTCTTGTTTCCGTGCGGATCTATCCACGAATGAAGATGGTACGGGATTAGAACTGCCTCCCGCTTTGGTGAGGATCTGTGGGAGGACCCCGGGGGAGCATCATTGTTAGCGGAAGGAAAGCGGCATCACGATCAGATATCATCGTATGGAAGGCGCGGAAGGCCCGTCTCCCCCTCGGCGCATTACCACGCGTTGCAGAAGACGTCGAGACCGATGCTCCAAGGAAGTTCCGACAGCAAGGTGCTGGAAAGGCTGATAACATTGTGTCTCAAGTACAATATTATCCACCATAGGTTGGCACAGGATTATCCGCCTACGTGGCAGTAAAGAGGGTGGCGAATGTACGTGATGTAGGCCGCTAGCGGACGGAATGATTGTTGATGCCCGCCCCACTGCCTGCCACGCGCCGCCGAAGCCGCTGGCGGACACAGTAAAGAGGTGCCAGCGAAGAGCAGTCGCCGCGTGCGAGAACTGCGATGACGTCGCTCCTTCTCTCATTCGCATGCGAGCATGGGCTTCCTTTAGGCGTTTTGCAGACGTTGCACAGTTCTGCATGTTACTGTATCCCTACTACGCCGCAGACAGAGCGAGAGCTCGTCGGATGACCGCAGTAGGAGCAGGTAGCGCAGGAGAGATAAACGAGCTACAATTCAGCAAGGAACCCTCGAGGAGGATGTGAGCTAACAGGGACCATGTGCCTGACAACTGGTATCATTACTTCATTTTCGAATTCTGCGCCACGAACCACAAGAAGCGACAAGGGCCCGCGTCCTTTACGGCCATTGAGGATATAAAGTGGTGGGTCGAGAGGGGAAGTCTTCCACAGTAGTCATTAGGACATAAATTAAGCCCGTTCGGTATTCTAGCCTAGATGTCGCCGCCCACCAAGCGCCGAGTCAAATCTTGACACGGCGCCTGGTGTGCAGGGGTGGCTTGCCGATTCGAAACCCGAGTAGGGGTACTAGGAAACACACGTACTTTGAGAACCAAGAAAGGTGCGCGCAAGGAATCATTAGTCGGGAAGCGGAGAGTTAACAGAGGTGGTTTAATGAAGACTGCTGGGGCGATAATCGAGACGGCCCTGGCAGCGCGGACATACAAATGACTCACAAATATCGGCACCGCTGGGCGGAGGCCCACGTGACCGGTCTGATCACTATTTGGTGACGTCATCGGAGCTCTTCTCCGACCGGAAAGTCGAGTAGAACACCTTCCCAAGACACAGGTCAGAAGGCCGAAGGGTCCAAGAAGGAACCAAGCATCCGAGGAGGATGAGAAAGTCTATTGGGGGTTGGGCATAGGATACAAATCAGCCGCGGCATAGAGCAATGGAGTACTACTAGAGACAGCATATTCAAATAAGACGATCATACACTAGTAGTAGCATTTACTGATGCAGTTGTTAGGATACAGATATGTCATAGCGAGAGTTTCATATGCCCTGAAAGCCTAAGTGTGGGTATAACTATACGAGGGGAAGGCGCTAGACCGAAGCGTCTATGTCCGAAGATACAGATTGTGTCGTTCTGCGGTCAATCCGAGGAGGGTCCCTGAGCTACCGCAGTCCGATAGGGCTTCCCATCAGCGTACTCGAGATGGGCATCGCGAAGCATTCTGACCCAGTCTGGAAGACGCGAATCAGCAATGTCGGGGCGTCTGTGATCGGCAGACTCACTAAAGGGTTCAGGCTTCCGAGCTTCCGAAAGAGAGCACAGCGTCAGCCTCAGCATGCTGTCTACTAGAGGTGACGACGTACTTGTGGCTCAGAGCCAAGCTCAACATCCATCGGTCTGCCCTTTTCAGGGCATCCTCGTGTGGCCCACCTCTTCACCTTACCGAGGTACCAGTGCCTCAACGGGAGGGTGGTGGACTCAAACGTCAATTTGCTGCATTAAAAGGTTGTTGAGAAGATAATAGACTTATACGAGGCACTAAAGCTTACCCCACACGGAGGATTAAGTCTCGGAATGTTGGGTGGGGATCAACATCTGATGGATGAAACGAGGGGATAAGCGATCTTGCCGTCAGTGACAAAAACACGATGAACATACTAAGGACTTGTATCAATGACTAAAGAATGTTCAATGAGCCCGAGGCGCGGGATGAAAAAAAGCATAAACACCCACCTGGGTCATAGTTTGGCCAGAACTACACTCCCAGGCCCTCTCCGGGTCTCTAGCCGCAGCAATGGAGAACTAGCGTGGCCGACTTCAGCCACACATTTCCGGAACACGAGAAAGCTCGCGTACGCACCACATCCGCCATCTCCTTGGGAAAGGTGGGCTTACACTCCCCATCGCACCGCATGTCTTCTGGCGCGCTGCAATACAGGCATTCTGGGAAGAACCGTGTCTGCCCCTCGCCCTCGCTGGACGTCGAGGTGGGGCTGGCAGAGCTGTCGCGACGCGGCGCATCTAGGGTGTCGAAGGAGACGCGGCGCTCAGGCTTCGGCTCCTCGAATACCGACCGGCGAAGGATTGACTTAGGGGCGCCGCCGGGGGTAGCCGGAGGACCTAGTATGGTGTCTCGAGCGAACAAGGTACCGTTGGGTCCCCGCTTGCGCTCGTGGACACGCAGCGTCCCGAGCTGCCCATCCACTTCTATAGAACCGTGAGCAGTGTGGACGCGTGATGCACACAACGAGAAACACATACCAGAGAAAGTGTGAGCCCTGACTGGTTTATGCTCCTCCTTCGAAGATGGATGGCAGAGCACTGTAGAGCGGCCATCCAGAATTAGCATGAGCTACAACAGCCCCAGGATATGGTAGACGCGGTACTCACACAGTGAAGTGCGTCGTACTGGCAGGGAGAACTTCCGCATCATCCTCTTAACCCAAGGGAACTTTGGGTTGTTGCATTTGTAATGGTCGAGGTCGAGGAGCGTGCCCGAGTGGCAGGCGTCGAAGACGGCGGTAAGGCACACGCCCACGGGGAGGGGGTTGACCATGAGCCGCCTGAGGTCCTGCGCGGGTCTCAGAACGGGGGCCGCGCAGAATGGGAGGTTCGAGTACGCACATTGTCCAGGATGTCGGGTCCTTCGGAAGGGACAATGGCTATGTTTGGTTCTTTAGTGATCAGCGGTAAGGGCTGGGAGCGGCAGTGGAGACACACCCTCATCCTTCATATCATCCTCGGTGTCGTGGTGACATGGGTGTTGTGTGGAGTGACCAGCGTCTTGGGACGCGTTGGGCGTGAGCTCCCAACGCGAGCCTGATCGGAAGATAGGAGTGCTCACAGTAGAACATCAACTGGTCCCCCGCTTGCGTGCCGCTCACGAACTTCTTGATCTGAGCCCGCTAGATCAGATTCGCTGGTAAGCAGCTGAAGGAATGGCGTATATCACAGGACTCACGATATTGATGTCAGTGGGCTCGAGTTGTGGACAGCTGCCGTCGTCCAGCATGAGGACGATATCTACGTTGCGATATAGGTATTTATCTAGGTAGGGACGGATGCGCCACACGTTTAGACGATAGCATTGAAACACGAGAATAATGGCGCTCACCCATGAGGAACCGCTTCCAGGATATCGCGTCTCGGCATGGGCCGTCGAGTTCCATACCGTTCCCTTGCCCCTTGTACCCGATCCCTATGACGAGGGCGCGTCGGATGGGCTCGTGAAGGCATGGTGCGCAGAGGTCGCGACCCCTCAAGTGACCGATGAAGCTCTTGTCCAGGTGAGAGGACATCGACGGGGCGATATGGATATTTGGGGATGAGGAGGGGGGGACGTCTTATATACGGGCCATCGCCTTTTCTGTCTAGGGAGAATTAAGCGAAGGCGGTGTGCGATCATAGTATGGTTGACTCGGGGACTCCGTAGGTTGGGGAGGTATGAGGTTGGGGTGGAATGAGTGAAAGCCGCACGGGCTGCTCACTCCGCGCATGCGCAAGCCTGAAGAGACGCGCTTACATACATACACGTGCAACAGCGTGCCTCAAAAACCAAATGCGGACCCGGGCTCTTATACCGCCATCACCAGTACGTTCAACGGTCCCTGGACCTCGTTTTGGTCGCTTTCACAGCAGCGTCCGACACCAGTTACCCAACGAGAAGGCTCATGCTTAGAGAGCAGTCGGCAATCTCAGGTGAGCGGCTGGGCTCATGAACATCGGCGACGTGGTAGGTGCTTGCGGTTCGGACTTGCAAGGCGAAGTCCTAGCGTGATTTAGGTCGCCTTGTAGATTAGCCTTCTGTCTCCTACTGAAAAATGCTGAGAGGCTGATAAAGTAGACGAGCGATGATTGGCAGTGTGTCGAAACAAATATCGTGTACCCGAGCCTGAATGCCGTGGGTGGTCGGGCTCCCAATGACGGAGGTTGAACATCTATCACCCGCCTGACCCGTCACCCGAACTGGGGGCTGTTCTGGGCTGTTGCTCTCTGCAGCACTGTGTACACATCCACGCGCTGCCTCCGTAGTGTCCTAGTATCTTCATTCACCCGAACCTCCGCCAAGCTCCGGTCCCGGATGTAAAGTTCACTGCCTCGCCTAGCAAAACAAAAAGTGAAGACACAAATTCGTTTTTGAAGGCTCAACAGGACGTATTCCGATGACAAGGAGGCCATAAGAGCAATGCAGGTTGGGAGAAAATGGGGAAGACTCTAAGAGTGGGCCTATCCGCTGGCCGGAGAAGAGACGGCCGTGGCGGGTGGCCAACACGTGCACTCCTGTCACGTCCCAGGAGCGTCCGAACCCGACCACCAGGGCCGCAGACGGCGGGCGCTGGGAGGGCGGCCCTTTCGGTAGACGTCATTGGTGACACCGCGAAGAGTTCCACTGCTCCCTTCCGCCGCCCTGCGCCCCCGGCCTGCCCCTCCACGCCCCCGGCCTGCCCCCAGCCCCCCCGTCCCGCCC
>FTLJ01000746.1:0-12386 GCA_900155495.1 Porogramme epimiltina
TATCCGACTCGAAGTTGTGTGTGGTGGTCTTGTTGAAGGCAAGGGAGCCCAAGCTGACTTTGCAATCTAGGTACGTGTATATCGTGATCCCTATCAGTTTATAGCTCTGTTCATAGTCATAGCGTCATCCCTAGCTACATATTAAAAGTGAATCTTGAATTGCGCGTCGAAGCGATCGACTCCGAAGAAGCTAGGATCGGAATAGGGACAGACGACGTGTTCTCCACGTCCGTCTCTGCGGGCGACTGCTAAAACTACAATCCTATATTACTCTCAAGCTCATTGCTCACCACGCCGTCTCATTCGAGCCCCACCCCCACCCCTCGATTTCCATGACATCGGCCGATTTGCACCCGGTAGGAGCCGACCAAGATACTGTTGTGTTCTGGGATGTGACCTGTGTTACGATGCTTGTGATGGGGAGGCAGTGCTGACGGTCGAATCTTCCGCCGCTTCCTGAGGAGGAGGGCCAGGAGGGCTATGCACGACGTAAATATACTGAGGCCAAATTGACGGAACAACGAGCTTACAGAAACGAATGCTGTACCATAGATACGGTAACGCCGCCCTTCTCGGAAATTTTGGGGAGCTTCTTCCGCACCGCTTCCTCGACGGCCGACTGAGAGAGTTGGGTACGAATGTGGTCGGACTTGTCATAGAATTCTGGCGGCCAATACAGGTCTAATTCCAGGTCCAACGTAAGGAGCTCTTTCAAGGAATTGTGGAGGATCGGTTCGAGGGCCTCTGCGTTCCTGAGCAGAAACCCACATTCATTCGCCAAGTCGACGATGTCCGCCGACGGCGAGATGGTCCAATAACTTAGGTGGACAGACAGAGCCCTGAGGTTCGAATGTGGTGATGCAATTGAAAGGAAGGTTGATATGAACTCCCAAGGGCCAAATATTTCACCCATAGAGTACGCCTCGAGGCGGAGAGATTGAAGCCGGGTGAAGTGGCGGAGCGACCGAATGAACTCTGCATAGAAATCATCAATCCGATCGGCTCAAGGTTGGATACTAGTGCAACGTACTATCACCCGGGAGCTCCTCTCTGTCTGCCCAAAAGCTCGTGACAAGTCGAGTGACGGATGGGCCAATAAACTCCCAGAGTTCAGAACCATTTGTAAGAGCGGTGGAGTCTATCTGGAGGTCCACAAGGGAGATTCCTAGGGAGGTAACTGAGAGCCATTCGAGCATTTCTTCCTCGCAATGACCGTTCAGGCGAACAAGTTTAAACCGTTGGATTCTTTTCAGAAAATGGGACTTTCGCGTACCCCGAAGTGGTCGAATTCCGCGTGAAACTGGCCACGTTACATCGCTCATCCTGAGGTCGGTTAAGGAGGGTAAGGCGGTTATGGTACAGCGCATTGCGCCAGATGACGGAAACCGGACATCATCGAGCAAAAGGGTCCGAACGGAAGCGAACGCACTGAGGAGGATGAACATGCGAGGTGGGATGGAGCACTCTCTGGTGTCCCAGTTCTGATTGAGAAGGTCGAGCTGTTCCAAGTTGGGGAATCTACCCCCTAGTTGGTGCATAAAGACCTTCGAGACGATGTGCATATATTCATCGGCTGGTGTACTGTAGCGTGAGAACACCAAGGTGATTCGGCGGATAGATGGAAACCAGCGGGACACAGTCGGGGATCGAACGACGTTGGAGACAAATAAGTTGTATTGTCGATCGGAAGGAAGGTAGACATGCGTGAGGAGATGGTGACGGCTAGCAGAGAGCCAGTCGCGGCAGACAAGGGCGCAATTGCACAGTGGCTTGTAGCAGCCAGGGAGCCACCACTCCGGTTCAGGGTGGAGGAACGAAATGATGATGTCGGTGATTTCCTTGGGGAGGTATGGTGGGATTGTCTGAGAGATGGTCGGCACTTATGGTAGACATACTCCGGTCTCATGGGGCGAATGAGCACACCTCGGTTGAGTGATCAGCGTCGCCCATCGTTCAGGAAAGGGATCTGCTGTGGGCACTCGTAGTCTCCTCTCGAGTCTGTAGATTTCGCATCAGTGAGCACTGAATCCAGGTGCATAGTAGAATGTGGCGGAAATCACATATTGTTGGATACTGGGTGGGCGAGGGATGAATGGGAGAGTTGTGGACGTGGACGTTTGATTTGGGTTTTTGAATGGGACCGACTAGGACGCGACTGGTGTGTACCATAGAACTTCCGCATCAGTCAATGGACGCGACTGCTGTCGAGAGACTATACACTGCACCTACTAGCCGGGGGGTTGACGATAGGACGCGAAACAAAAAGGAAGGAGTATGCCTGAGGAGAACGGAAGGGGGGTCGCCCTCAAGGTGGACAGATCCCGTAGAGTAACCGTCCCACGGGCATATTAGGTTCACTAGGACGCCGAGTATTTCTGACCGCAATATCACGCGCAGGCCGGCGTGAACATATACCGGCAAGGCATTTCATTCAATGACTACTGAGCACATACATGGGGTGTGTGCGGGACAGAGAGGGAGGACGCGCGCGAGGACGTGCGAAAAAGACCGCCGAACAAAGATAACGACGGAAGCAGCAACGCTTTGGCAGAAGCCCCAGCTGTGAACGCCGTAGTAGGAGGGGAGAACATGAAAGAGAACGAGCCACACGTAGAAGCGGAGCAGGACGTCGGAGCTGGCCGCGCGGGAGCAGATGAGAGGCTGCCATAGCCTTGGACACTCCGGACGAGGGGCCTGTCGTCACGGGGGAAGACCTCCTTGAAAGCTGACGCTGTTAGACCGGTGCGTGCAGCATCAAGGGATGGCATCCGATATGAGGGGCTCTGTCGATGGCCAACTGGCAACGGCGACCAGCGAGGGAGTGGCGAGCCATGGCGTCACTTTCACACGGCAACGCGTGCTGACGCCGGCCACTCAAGCGCCTCGAGCGGGATGTCCTGCCATCCCCCGACAGGCGCCCCATCCCCTCCTCCCTCTCATGCTCGGGCCCTCTTCTGACCTTCTCGGGGCCTATCGCCATCCCCCCTCTCACGGAGCATGGCCCCACCATAGTGAACTCGCGCCCTGATGACCTCCACCGCCGACTAGAGCAAGTTGAACGCTAGCCGGCACGTCCACACCCTCACCGGCCACTATACCGCGCTATATGTTGCTTCTCTGGAACATGCAATCTCCAAGGAGCCTAAGCCATACGCTGCGTATAGGACACCACGGAGACCGGCGTCCTTTTAGGACGAGGAGGCCAGGGAGGTGTCATCTTTGCGCTGATCTCTGGTGAGTGTTTCCCCCTCCTTTGAGTTGTGTCGTACGGCAGTGGGACGCGGGTGGACGAATACTCGCGCGCAGGCTTCGGGGAGTGGGCGCGTCGAGAGGACGATGTCATACGTACCCCGCCGATGTCAACGGTTTTGCGGACCGGGATTGGCATATGCGAGCGTAGTGGTGTTCCCACTCCCTGCGCGCGTCCAGACTTGGCACCAGGATCCTGGATGCCCGGGGTCTCTCTGCGTTTGCGCTCCCCGCGGTCCTGCGTCCGTACTGCGCGTTCTTGTGTCGGGTCGCCCACGCTAACGTCTTCCTCGTTCCTCCCTCCCTTCGCTCCCTGCACACACGCCAGATGTCCCCGCGATCATCAAGTCCGTTATGAACCGCGTCCACACCTCGCTCGTGCGCCACACCTCAGCATCGGCGACCTTCGCGTGTGCCAGCCCTCCGCGCTCTCCGCGCGCGACAACCTCCTCGTGCGTTTCCGTCTCACCTGCCCACGTCCCTGTCCGTGCCCTGACCCACGCGCGCCCCGTGGACAGGTGAACTGGAACGAGATGCCGCTGCACTATTCGCGCAAGACGCCCGAGCGCGCGTACTACCTCTCCCTCAGTGCCCTCACGGACCTCGCCCTCGACGACGCCCTCCTCAGCCGGGCGCTCAAGCTGCATCACGCGGAAGCGACGTAGCAGTGCGATGCGGGCCTCGGCAACGGGGGACTGGGTCACCTCGAGCACATCCCAGGGGCTACTGGCAGCGGTACAAGTAAGGTGCGCCGCGCCACCCTCGCTACTCTCCCCTCGCGCGTTTGGGGGCGCCGACGTCAACGCTGACGCGCGCACGCCCACCCAGGCATCTTCCAGCAGGACATCGCCCCGGATGGCACCCAGATCGACGCCCCGGACCCGTGGTCCCCGTACGACAAGCCGTGGTGGCACCCCGTTCCGACGTCGCTGACCAGGCTCGCTTCTACGGCCAAGCGAAGCGGCTCGAGGGCGTGCGCGCGCTGTGGCGGGGCGGACGGAAGGTGCTCGCGATGGCGTACGATGTGGTGGTCTCCGGGTACGCGACGAAGAACACGAACAACCTTCGGTTGTAGGAGAGAAAGCCGAAGTGCGGGCCCGATCTGCAGAGCTTTAATGATGTCTGCGAGTGCGGAGTGCGGCACTGAAGCGCGCGTACTACATCTCTCTCTTCGTTCCTGGTGTGCCGCGCGCTCGACAACGCGCTGCTTAACCTTACACTCAAGCAGCGGTACGCAGACGCAATGGGCGGGCGCAGCTTCGCGCTCGAGGACCTCCTGGGGTAGGAGCGCAACGCGGGCCTCCATCACGGGCCACAACGGAGTAAGCCACCTCGCGGCTTGCTCTCTCAACTGGAGCGCGTCCCAGGAGGACCCCGCCTGAGGCTCCGAGCTGCGCTACAAGTACGGTGCGTCGCTTCGTGCTTCGATCTCGTGCGGCAGGGGACACCGACGCTGACGCGCGCGCTGCCGCAGACATCTCATAGCAGCTCATCGCCCCGGAGGGCTCCCTGCTCGGCGCCCTGGACCCGTGGCTCCGGCATGACAATCCGTATCAACTTACCCCCGCTCACACGATGCAGACCAGTTCTGCTTCTACGGCCACATGAAGCGGGTCGAGCGCGGGCGGGCGCTGTGGCAGTGATGGCATACGTACGACGGATGATTCCTGTGTACGTGACGAAGAACACGAGCAACCTCTGGCTGTAGGGGGGAAAGCTAAGGCGCGGGCTCGATCTGCAGAGCTTCAACGGTACGTGCACCGCTTCGGATGTGCGGAGAGGGGGACGCTGATGCGGTTCGCTTGTTGTAGCTGGTGATTGCATAGGGCGGTGAGGGAATGAACGAGGACAAGTTAGCTCACTAGCGGGATCTCAGCGGTCTGGCGGGTTTTGGAAAGGTGCACCGTCAGGGTCGCTGTGTATATTACCTTGTATCGTTGTTCTCCGATTACACATCACTGGTCCTGGGGGCTTGGATACTCAGCAGTGCCACACCGCCGGCATCAAGGACCATAAACGGAGTGTGTCTGATGATCTTGTTGCAGGCAAGGAAGCCCAAGCTGTTTCAGCAACCCAGGCACCTGTATATCGTGATCACTTCTTCAGTCACATTCAAGTTAGTTGATAGCTTCGTTCACAGGCGTGTCATTGCCAGCTAAATACTGATTACCCCAAGTATACATATGTTGCATTGCACATCGAAGCAGTCGAGTCCGAAGAGCCCATGGATAAGGTATCACAAGAAAAGACGTCCCGTCGTCCACGCCCGCCAAATCCCTCTCTGCGAGCGCTTGCTAAAACTATAGTCTGATATTGCTCTCGAGCACATTCCTCACCCCACCGTGTCGATCCTCCGGCCCCCATCCCCGCCCCTCGAATTTCAATCACTTGGGCCGATTTACACCCGGCAGGACTTGATCAAGCTATTGGTGTGTTCTCGCGTGTGACCTGTGTTACGATCATGCTTGTGGTGGTGAGTCGGCGCGGACGATGGAATCTTTCGCCGCTTTCTGAGGAGGAGGGGGACCAAGGCGATGCATGGCATAAGTATATGGGGGTAAAATCGACGGAACAACGAGCTTACTAAAACACATGCTCTACCGCAGATACGGTAACATCAACATTCTCGGAGATACTATTGGAGAGCTTCTTCCATACCGCTTCCTCGACGGCCGACTGTGAGAGTTGGGTACGAATGCGGTCCGATTCGTCATAGAATTCTGATGGCCACCTAAGTTTGAAGTCCAATTTCAACGTAAGGAGACTTTTGAAGGAATTGTTAAGGATCGGTCCGAGGGCCTCTGCGTTCCTGAGCATAAACTCGCATTCATTCGTTAAGTCAGTCCTCTCTTTCGATGACGGGACGCTCCAACGAAGGGAAAGGGAAAGGTCCTTGAGGTTCGATGGTGGCGATGTGGTCGCAAGGAAGGTCGCTATGAACTCCCAATAGGCAGCTGTTTCGCTCTCAGCATCTACAGTAAGGGTGAGAGACTGAAGCCGGGTGAAGTGGCCAAGGCACGCAACGAACTCTACATGCAAATAGTCATTCGATTCAGTCAAACCGGTTCAGGGTTGCATACTGATGCGACGTACTATCACTCTCGAGCTCCCCCCGACTCTCCCAAAAGTCCGTCTTAAGCTTAGTGACGGATGGGCCAGCATACTCCCAGAGCTCAGAACCCTTTTTAAGAATGCTTGAGTCTATGTCGAGGTCCTCAAGAGAGGTCCCTAAGGAGGTGACTGGGAGCCATCCAAGCATTTCATCCTCCAAGTGAGAGTACAGCCATCCAAGGGAAAACCGACGGACTGTTCTCAGAAACTCGGATTTTCGCGTACTCCGGATTGGTCGAATCCCGCGTGAAATTGGCCACGTTACAAAGGTCATGTCGAGGTCAGTTAAGGAGGGTAACACGGTGATGGTGCAGCGCATTGTGCCAGATGACGGAAAGACGACATTGTATAGGTAGAGAATCCGAACGGAAGCGAATGCGCTGAAGAACCTGAACATACGAGGTGGGATGTAGGACTCCCTAGTATTCCAGTCCAAATTGGACATATAAAGTGTTTCCAAGTTGGGGAATCTACCCCCGAGTTGGTGCATAAAGAGCCTTGAGGCGATCTCCAAATCGCTGTGATCGGTTGATGTACTGTCGCGGTATGGAGAAAGAAGGGTGAAGTAACGGGTAGATTGAAGCCAGGAGGACGCAAGTGGGGATCGAACAACATTGGATACGAATAGGTCATATTGTCGATCGGAATTGAGCTCGACATCCATGAGGAGTTGATGACGGCTGGCAGGTAGCCAGTCGCGGCAGACAAGGGCGCAATTACGCAGCGGTTCGTAGCAGTCACGGCTGCCAGTGCCGCTATCGTAGAGGAATGAAATGATGATATCGGTGATTTCTCTGGGAAGATATGGTGGGAATGTCTGCGAGATGGTGTGCACTTGTCATGGAAATGATTTGGTCTCATGAGATGAACACACACACACCTTGGTTGGACGCTCAACCTCGTCCATCGTTCAGCAAGAGCAAGTGCTGTGGATACAAGTTTTCTCCTCTTGAGTCTGGAGATGTCCCATCAGTGAGCATCGCAGTGAGATTCATAGTAGGATGCAACGGACATTACCTATTGATGGGTACTAGGCACACGGGGGACGGACAGAATATCTGCGGATGTTGACGATTGAGGTCGATTCTATGATGAAGCTAGCCTAGGACGCGACGGATGTCTATCATAGAACTTGGGTTAGACTGTTAGCTGATCAACGCATCTCTTTTCCACAGATTATAGGCGGGACTTACCAAGCACGGCTTCGGAAGTGAATAAGAGGGCTGGGGCCTGAAGAGGATGGAAGGGGGGCAAATCGTCCTCATGAAGGTGGGCAGACCCGCGAGTAGCAGTGTTATCGGCATATTAGGTTCACTAGGACGCCGAGTGCATATTTTTGATCACCAGGTCACGCGCAGGCGGGGGAGAGGATGTACCAATAGAGCATCGTATTCCTCGACTAATAACGAGCACATACATGGGACGGTGTGGTACAGGGAGGGAGCAGGAGCGAAGGTGCGATGCAGGTATACACGAGAAAGATGTCAGCTTATTGAAGGCAGCTTGAATCGCGGGGGTGGCGACGCGTCGACGGAGATGGATGGTCTATGTACGAGAGTTGTGTTGGACAGAGGGGGACGCGAAAGGACACTGAGCTGGACATAGGAGCGGAACGAGACGGCTAAGCAATCGAGTAGACGGGGACTGGCGGGACATGAGGGAGGGCGTCGTGGATGGCTGGCGCCGCCCCAACTGTGACGCACTGGAAAGTGGGCACTGGATTCGGCGTACCAACCCGCGCAGGAGCGGTATGCGCTGGGGCCTGTTATTGTGGATCGGGGAGAGCAGCATCGAGGGGCGGCGTGGGCGAGGAGGGGTGTTCGAGCCCAGATGATCTCAACGTTCAAATCCGATCAACGGGCAGTGGCGCGGCCCATCGGCGAGTGACGCCGGACGGCCCATCGACGGGCGGCGAGCGATGGTCCCGTCCCTGCGCGCGCCCTCCCTCTTCTTCTCCTGCTGGAAACTTGAAAGCGTCTCTGCGCCGCGACCCCTCTCCTTCTCGTGCGCGTGCCCTTTCCGCCCGTCCTCCGCGCCTCTCGTCACTACCTCGGAGTTTGCCCCCTGCTCATCGCAAACACCCGCCAAAATGGCTTCCACTATCGTACTGAGCACCCTCGATCGCATGCCAACGCCCGCTGGCACGTCTCTACATTCACCAGTCAGTATATTTTTCCGTATGCTGGTTAGAGGGAGCGCGCGATCACTGACGCCCCTCCGCCGTTTGTTGCGCGTAGGATACAGCACCGAGACTGACGCGCACGGACGATGAGGACGCCTAGGAACATAGGAGGGCATTACCGCTCCGACCTCTGGTGAGTGTACCTCCTTGCTTTGAGTTAGGGCGTGCGGAGATGCGGCGTGAGCGGGCGAGGGCGCGCGCGCTGGCTTCGGGGAGCAGACGACGTCATGGGCAGCCCACCGATGCCCACGGCTGTGGTCACGCGTTGGAGAGGACGCGATACGCATACGTGAGCCTAGTGTCCTTCTAGAGTCTGCACCCGACTCTTGGGAGCCTGGGCTCTCCGCCGCTGCGCTACCCATGGTCCCATCTGTGTGCTGTGCGTGGTCCTGTGCTGCTCGCGCTGACACCTTTCTTCTTTCCTTCGCGCGTCGTGCGCCTGCTAGATATGCCTGCGATTCCGAAGTCCTTAACGCATCGCATCCACACCTCGTTCCCCCGCTAGGCGTGCAAGCTCAACACCTTCGGCACGTACAACGCCCCCGCGCCCTGTATGCCTTACAGCCTCCTCGTACGTCCCCAGCCCCCATATTCTTCATTTCCGCTCACGCGCCGACGCGCTTCCGCCCTCGCGCCGCCCCGCGGACAGGTGCACTGGAACGAGATGCAACTGCATCGCCCGCGCGAGGCTTCGAAGCGCGCGCACCACCCCTCCCTCGAGTTCCTCAGTCACTCATGGGCCGCACGGTCGACAAAGCGCTCCTCAACCTCGCCCTCCAGCTCCAGTACGCGGACACGACGGGCAAGCTCGGCCTTTGCGCTCGAGGGCCTGCTCGGGGGAGGTGCTCAATGCGGGTCTCGGAAACGGGGAATGAGGTACCTCGCGGGTGCTACCAGGACTCGAGCGCGTCGCAGGAGCTCCCGGTGAGGGACTACGAGCTGCCCTACTACAAGCATGGTGCGCCGCCTCGTCCTCCGATTTCGCGCAGCAGCCGACGCTGACACGCGCGCAGGCGTCTTCCAGCAACTCCGGACGGCTCTCGACTAGACGCCCCGCTGACAGGTGAACTTGAACGAGACGCGGCTGCACTACTCACCCAAGGGACTGAAGCGCGCGGACTACCTCTCGCTCGAGTCTCTCGTGCACCGCACACCCGAGAAAGCGCTCCCCAACCTTGCCCCCAAGCTGTAGTATGCGGACGCGACGGGCAAGCTCTGCTTCTGCGCGCTCTGGGATCTGTTCAATAGGAGAGCGACGCGGAGCGCTATCACGGCTGCCTGGGCCGCCGCACGGCGTGCTCCACCGACTAGGGCGCTTCCCAGGAGGTCCTCGTGTGCGGCTGTGAGATGCGCTACAAGTACGGTGCGCGGCTTTGTGCTTCGATTTCGCGCGGCAGGGGACGCCGAGGCTGACGGGCGCGCAGGCATCTTCCAGCAGCTCATCGCGCCGGACGGCTCTCAATGCGACGTCCCGGACCCGCGGCCCCAGCACGACAACCCGTGCAAGCCTACCCCGCCCAGACGTCGCGTACTAGGTTCGCTTCTACGGCTACTTGGAGTGGGTCGAGGGTCGGCGGGCGCTGTGGCAGGGTGGGCAGGAGGCACTGATGATGGCATACAATGTGGGGATACTTGTGTACACGACGAAGCACACGAACAACTTCCGGCCGTAGGAGAGTAAACGAAGTTGAAGGTTCGATCTGCGGAACTTCAACGGTGCTTGCACCGTTTCGGTTATGCGGAGAGGGACGCGCTGACGCGATTGCCTCGTTGTGGCTGGTGATTGTATATAGAGCAGTGAATGAATCAACGACGAGTAAGCTCCCAAGCGGGATCTCGGCGGCCTAGGAAGTTTGGACAATGTCTACTGTCAATGTCGCTGTAAATATCACCCTGTATTGTTTTTCTCCCATTATACATCAGTCCAGGGGCCTTCGATTCCGGGCAGTACCACACCGCTGGCGACAAGGACCATAAATTTAGCTTGGACGATGGCACGTGCAACCATCCTTGAGGGCCATTGAGAGAGCAGAAAGGAATTCGCGTACATCTCAACTATCCAACTCGAAGTTGTGTGTGGTGGTCTTGTTGAAGGCAAGGTGGCCCAAGCTGACTCTGCAGCCCAGGTACGTGTATATCGTGATTCATATTAGTTTATAGCTCTGTTCACAGTCACAGTGTCATCCCTAGTTACATATCAAAAGTGAATCTTGAATTGCGCGTCGAAGCGATCGAGTCCGAGGAAGCTAAGATCGGAATAGGAACAGACGACGTGGTCTCCACGTCTGTCTCTGCGGGCGACTGCTAAAACTATAATCCTATATTACTCTCAAGCTCATTGCTCACCACGCCGTCTCATTCGAACCCCGACCCCCCACTCCTCGATTTCCATGACATCGGCCGATTTGCATCCGGTAGGAGCCGACCAAGCTACTGTTGTGTTCTGGGATGTGACCTGTGTTACGATGCTTGTGATGGGGAGGCAGTGCTGACGGTCGAATCTTCCGCCGCTTCCTGAGGAGGAGGGCCAGGAGGGCTATGCACAGCGTAAATATACTGAGGCCAAATTGATGGAACAACGAGCTTACTCAAACGAATGCTGTACTATAGATACGGTAACGTTGCCCTTCTCGGAAATCTTGGGGAGCTTCTTTCGCACCGCTTCCTCGACGGCCGACTGAGAGAGTTCGGTACAAATGTGGTCGGACTTGTCATGGAGATCTGGCGGCCACCACAGGAGCAATTCCAGGTTCAACGTAAGGACGCATTTCAAGGAATTGTCGAGGATAGGGTCGAGGGCCTCTGCGTTCCTGAGCACAAACCCACATCCATTCGCCAAGTCGACGATGTCCGTCGACGGCGAGATGCGCCAATGATCTAGGGAGATAGACAGAGCCTTGAGGTTCGAATGTGGTGATGCAATTGAAAGGAAGGTTGATATGAACTCCCAAGGGCCAAACGTTTTGCTCTCAGGGGACAGCCCGAGGCATAGAGATTGAAGCCGGGTGAAGGGGCGGAGGGACCCAACGAACTCTGCGTAAAAATCGTCAGTCGGATCGGCTCATGATTGGATACTAGTGCAACGTACTATCACCCGGTAGCTCCTCTCTGTCTGCCCAAAAGTCCGTGGCAAGTCGAGTGACAGAGGGGCCAGCAAACTCCCAAAGTTCAGAACCATTTGTCAGAGCGGTGGAGTCTATATCGAGGTCCACAAGGGAGGTTCCTAGGGAGGTAACTCGGAGCCATTCGAGCATTTCTTCCTCACAATGATCGTTCGAGCGAACAAGTGTAAACCGATGGATTCTTTTCAGAAACTGGGACTTTCGCGTACCCCGCAGTGGTCTAATGCCGCGTGAAACTGGCCACGATACACGCCACATCCTGAGATCAGTTAAGGAGGGTAACGCGGTGATGGTACAGTGCATTGTGCCAGATGACGGAAACCGGACATCCTGGAGCAAAAGGGTCCGAACGGAAGCGAACGCACTGAGGAGGATGAACATTCGAGGTGGGATGGAGCACTCTCTGGTGTCCCAGTTCTGATCGCGAAGCTCGAGCTCTTCCAGGTTGGGGAATCTACCTCCGAGTTGGTGCATAAAGACCCAAGTTGAGGCGATGTGCATATAACCATTGGCTGATTTCCTGGGGCTCGAGGAACCCAGGTCGATTCGGCGGATAGATGGAAGCCAGCGGGACAGGGTCGGGGATCGAACGACGTTGGAGACGAATAGTTGATATTGTCGATCGGAACGAAGGCAGACATGCGTAAGGAGATGGTGACGGCTAGCAGGTAGCCAGTGGCGGCAGACAAGGGCGCAATTGCACAGCGGCTTGTAGGAGTCAG
>FTLJ01000747.1:0-28124 GCA_900155495.1 Porogramme epimiltina
CCAGGAGGGCTATGCACAGCGTAAATATACTGAGGCCAAATTGACGGAGCAACGAGCTTACAGAAACGAATGCTGTACTATAGATACGGTAACGCCGCCCTTCTCGGAAATTTTGGGGAGCTTCTTACGCATCGCTTCCTCGACGGCCAACTGAGAGAGTTGGGTACGAATCTGGTCGGACTTGTCATGGAATTCTGGCGGCCAATACAGGTCTAATTCCAGGTCCAACGTAAGGAGCTCTTTCAAGGAATTGTCGAGGATCGGTTCGAGGGCCTCTGCGTTCCTGAGCACAAACCCACATTCATTCGCCAAGTTGACGATGTCCGTCGACGGTGAGATGGCCCTATGGGTTAGGTAGAGAGACAGAGCCTTGAGGTTCGAATGTGGTAATGCGATTGAAAGGAAGGTTGTTATGAACCCCCAAGAGTTAAACATTTCGCTCTTAGGGAACATAATGAGGCGTAGGGATTGAAGCCGGGTGAAGTGGCGGAGGGACCCAACGAACTCTGCGTAAAAATCATCAATCCGATTCGCTCAAGATTGGATACTAGTGCAACGTACTATCGCCCTGGAGCTCCTCTCTGTCTGGCCAAAAGTCAGTGACAAGTTCAATCACGGACGGGCCAGCAAACTCCCAGAGTTCAGAGCCATTTGTAAGAGCCGTGGAGTCTATCTGGAGGACCACAAGGGAGGTTCCTAGGGAGATAACTGAGAGCCATTCAAACAATTCTTCCTCGCAATGACCATTCATGTTAGCAAGTGTAAATCGACGGATTCTTTTCAGAGACTGGGACTTTCGCATACCCCGAAGTGGTCGAATGCCGCGTGAAACTGGCCATGTTACGTTAATCATCCCGAGGTCGGTTAAGGAGGGTAACGCGGTGATGGTGCAGCGCATGGTGCCAGATGACGGAAACCGGACAACCTCGAGCAAAAGGGTCCGAACGGAAGCGAAGGCGCTGAGGAGGATGAACATGCGAGGTGGGATGGAGGACTCTTTGGTGTCCCAGTCCTGATAGCGAAGCTCTAGCCCTTCCAGATTGGGTAATCTACCCCCGAGTTGGTGCATAAAGACTCTTGAGGCAATGTGCATATGCCCATCGTCTGGATCCCTGTCTGAGGGTACGGAGCCGAAGGTGATTTGGCGGATAGATGGAAGCCAGCGGGACACAGCGGGGGATCGAACGACGTTGGAAACGAATAGGCTGTATTGTCGATCGGAACGAAGGTAGACATGCATGAGGAGCTGGTGACGGCTGGCAGGTAGCCAGTCGCGGCAGACAAGGGCGCAATTGCACAGTGGATTGTAGGAGTCATAGGGGTACCACCCACAAGTTTGCGGGTCAGGGTAGAGGAACGTTGAAATGATGATGTCGGTGATTTCCTTGGGGAGGTGTGGTGGGACTATCTGAGAGATGGTCGGCACTTATGGTAAACATGATCCGGTCTCATTGGATGAATAAACCCACACCTCGGTTGAGTGATCAACGTCGCCCATCGTTCAGTAGGGATGTGCTGTGGGCACTAGTACTCTCTCCTTTCGAGTCTGTAGACGTCGCGTCGATGAGTACTGCAGTCGAGTGCAAAGTAGAATGTGGTAGACATCACCTATTGTTGTATACTGGGTGGGTGAGGAATGAATGGGATAGTTGTAGACGCGGCCGTTTGACTTGGATTTTTGAATGGGACCGACTAGGACGCGACTGGTGTGTACCATAGAACTTCCGCATCAGTCAATGGACGCGAGTACTCTCAAGAGCCTATAGGCCCCACCTACTAACTAGGACATTGACGGTAGGACGGGAAAAAGAGTGGAAGGGGGAAATCCCTGAGGAGAACGAAAGTGGGGAGGTCGCCTTGATGGTGGGCAGACCCCGGATAGTAACAGTCTCACGGGGATATTAGGTTTACTAGGACGCCGAGTATTTCTGACCTCCAAGTCACGCGCAGGCCGGCGTGAGCATACAGCGATGGGGCATTTCATTCATTGACTACTGGGCACATACATGGGATGCGGAGAGGATAGACAGGGAGCCCGAATGCCACGATGTGCGAAAAAGGTCGCAGAACAAAGACAAAGACGGGGGAAACAGCGCTTCGGCAGATTCCCCATCTGTAATTATAAAGGGCTGTAGTAGACAGGGAGAGGGGAGAACTGAAGGGAGAGCGTGGTACACGTAGAAGCCGACTCGCAGGACGTCAGAGCGCGGCCCCGGGAGCAGATGGGAGGCCGCCAGAGCCTCAGACACTCTGGGTGGGGGGGCTGTTGTCGCGGGGGGAAGCTTCCTTGACAGCTGACGCTGTTAGACCGGTGCTTGCAGCATCGAGGGACGGCATCCATGAGGGGCGCTGTCGAGTCTCGGCGGCCAGCGGCGACTTGCGAGGGAGTGGGGAGCCATGGCGCTGGCACTTTCGCACGGCAATCCGTGCCACTCAAGCGCCTCAAGCGGGACGTTCTGCCATCCCTCGACGCGCGCTTACACGCGCCCCCTCCCCTTCTCATGCTCAGGCCCTCTTCTCACCTTCTCGGGGCCTATCGCCACCCCCCCCTCTCACGAAATATGTCCCCTCATCATAGTGAACTCGCGCCCGCGGCCCAGATGACCTCCACTATCAATTCGAACACCACCCGCAAGTTGAACGTTGAAAACTCGCCGGCACGCCCGCACTGGCCACTACACCGCGCTATATGTTGTTTCCCTGGAACATGCAATCTCCAACGAGCATAAGCTATACGCTACGTATAGGACACCGCGGAGGGCGAAGTTCTTTGAGGACGAGAATGTGCGGGAGGAGACATCCCTGCGCTGATCTCTAGTGAGTGCTTCCCCCTCCTTTGACTTGCGTTATACGGCAGTGGGACGCGGGTCGACGAAGGGTCGCGCTCTGGTTTCGGAGAGCGGATGCGTTGGGCGGACGATGTCATACGCACTCCAACGTCCACGATTTCGCCGACGGGGATTGGCGTACGTAATCGTTGTGGCCTTCCAACTCCCTGCGCGCGTCCAGATTGGACACCCAGATCCTGGAAGCCTGGGGTCTCTTTGCTTTTGCACTCCCTGCGCTCCTACATCCGTGCCGCGCGGTCTCGTGTCGGGTTGCCCGCGCTGACTTCTTCCTCGTTCTTCCATACCCTCGCGTCTACACATACACTAGATGCCCCCACGATTTTCAAGTCCACTGCGAATCGCGTCCACACCTCGCTCGCGCGCCAGACCTACACTTCGGCGACCTTCGCGTGTGCCAACCCTCCGCGGTCTTCGCGCGCAACAATCTCATGCGTTTCCGTCCCACCTGCCCACGTCCTTATCCGTGCCCTGACCCCCGCGCACCCCGTGGACAAGTGAACTGGAACGAGATCATATGCCGCTGCACTACATACTCGCGCAAGGGGCCCCCGCGTGCGTACTACCTCTCCTCCGGTGTCCTCACGGACCTCGCCTTCGACGACGCCCTCCTCAGCCTGGCGCTCAAGCTGTATCACGCGGGAGCGACGTAGTAGTGCGGCGCGCGCCTCGGCAACGGGGACTGGGTCGCCTCGAGCGCGTCTCAGGGGCCACTGACAGCGGTACAAGTAAGGTGCGCCGCGCTACCCTTGCTACTCTCCCCTCGCGCGTTTGGGGACGCCGACGCTGATGCTGACGCGCGCACGCCCACCCAGGCATCTTCCAGCAGGTCATCGCGCCAGATGGCTCCCAGATAGACGCCCTGGGCCCGTGGTCCCCGTACGACAACCCGTAGTGGCACCCCCGTTCCGATGTTGGCAGTTGCGTACCAGGTCCGCTTCTACGGCCACGCGGAGCGGCTCGAGGGCGTGCGCGCGCTGTGGCGGCGCGGACAGGAGGTGCCCGCGGTGGCGTACGATGTCATGATCTCCGGGTACGCGAAGAAGAACACGAGCAACCTTCGGTTATAGGAGAGAAAGCCGAAGTGCGGGCTCGATCTGCAGAGCTTTAATGGTGCGTGCGAGTGCGGAGTGTGGCACTGAAGCACGCGTACTACATCTCTCTCTCTCGTTCCTGGTGCGCCGCGCCATCGACAACGCGCTGTCTAACCTTGCTCTCAAGCAGCGGTACGCGGACGCGACGGGCGGGCGCGGCTTCGCGCTCGAGGACCTCCTAGGGTAGGAGCGCGACGCGGACCTCCATCACGCGCCACAACGGAGTAAGCCACCTCGCGGCTTGCTCTCTCAACTGGAGCGCGTCCCAGGAGGACCCCGCCTGAGGCTACGAGCTGCGCTACAAGTACGGTGCGTCGCTTCGTGCTTCGATCTCGTGCGGCAGGGGACACCGACGCTGACGCGCGCGCTGCCGCAGACATCTCATAGCAGCTCATCGCCCCGGAGGGCTCCCTGCTCGGCGACTGGACCCGTGGCTCCGGCATGACAATCCGTATAAGCCTACCCCCGCTCACACGGTGCAGACCAGTTCTGCTTCTACGGCCACTTGAAGCGGGTCGAGCGCGGGCGGGCGCTGTGGCAGTGATGGCATACGTACGACGGATGATTCCTGTGTACGTGACGAAGAACACGAGCAACCTCCGGCTGTAGGAGGGCAAGCTAAGGCGCGGGCTCGATCTGCAGAGCTTCAACGGTGCGTGCACCGTTTCGGATGTGCGGAGAGGGGGACACTGATGCGGTTGACTTGTTGTAGCTGGTGATTGCATAGGGCAGTGAGGGAATGGCCGAGGACGAGTTAGCTCACTAGCGGGATCTCAGTGGTCTGACGAGTTTTGGAAAGGTACGCCGTCAAGGTCGCTGAGATATATATTACTTTGTATCGTTTTTCTCCAATTACACATCACTGGTCTGGGGGCTTGGATACTCAGTAGTGCAACACCGCCGGCATCAAGGACCATAAACGGAGTGTGTCTGATGATCTTGTTGCAGGCAAGGGAGCCCAAGCTGTTTCAGCAACCCAGGCACCTGTATATCGTGATCACTTCTTCAGTCACATTAGTTGATAGCTCTGTTCACAGGCGTGTCACTGCCAGCTAAATACTGATTACCCCAAGTATACATATGTTGCGTTGCACATCGAAGCAGTCGAATCCGAAGAGCCCATGGATAACGTATCACAAGAAAAGACGTCCCGTCGTCCACGCCCGCCAAATCCCTCTCTGCGAGCGCTTGCTAAAACTATAGTCTGATATTGCTCTCGAGCACATTCCTCACCCCACCGTGTCGATCCTCCGGCCCCCATCCCCGCCCCTCGAATTTCCATCACTTGGGCCGATTTACACCCGGCGAGACCTGGTCAAGCTATTGGTGTGTTCTCGCGTGTGACCTGTGTTACGATCATGCTTGTGATGGTGAGACAGCGCGGACGGTCGAATTTTCCGCCGCTTCCTCAGGAGGAGGGCTATGGACAGCATAAGTAGACTGAGGTCAAATCGACGGAACAACGAGCTTACTAAAACTCATGGTTCACCGCAGATACGGTAACATCAACATTCTCGGAGATTTTGGAGAGCTTCTTCCATACCGCTTCCTCGACGGCTGACTGTGAGAATTGGGTACGAATGCGGTCCGATTCGGCATAGAACTCTGATGGCCACATAAGTTTGAAGGACAATTTCAACGTAAGGAGACCTTTGAAGGAATTGTTGAGGATCGGTCCGAGGGCCTCTGCGTTCCTGAGCACAAACTCGCATTCATTCGTTAAGTAAGTGCTCTCTTTCGATGACGGGATGATCGAATCAAGGTAAAAGGAAAGGCACTCGACGTTCGAGGTTGGCGATGTAGTTGCAAGGAAGGTCGCTATGAACTCCCAAGAGGCAGCTATTTCGCTCTCAGCACTGAACACAATAAGGGTGAGAGACTGAAGGCGGGTGAAGTGGCGGAGGCACCCAACGAACTCTGCATACAAATAGTCATTCAATTCAGTCAGATAGGTTCGGGATTGCATACTGATGCGACGTACTATCACCCTCGAGCTCCCCCTTCTCCTCCCAAAAGCGCGTGTGAAGCCGAGTGACGGATGTGCCAGCATACTCCCAGAGCTCAGAACCATTTCTAAGAATGCTTGATTCTATGTCGAGTTCCACAAGGGAGGCCCATAAGGAGGTGACTGGGAGCCATCCAAGCATTTCTTCCTCCAAGGGAGAGTCCAGCTCTTGAAGGGAAAATCGGCGGACTGTTCTCAGAAACTCGGATTTTCGCGTACGCCGGAGTGGTCGAATCCCGCGTGAGATTGGCCACATTACATGCCACATCATGAGGTCGGTTAAGGAGGGTAAGGCGGTGATGGTGCAGCGCATTGTGCCAGAGGACGGAAACTGGACATTGTGTAGGTAGAGGACCCGAACGGAAGCGAAGGCGCTGAAGAACCTGAACATACGAGGTGGGATGTAGGACTCCGTAGTATTCCAGGCAAAATTCCACATGCGAAGTACTTCCAAGTTGGGGAATCTACCCCCGAGTTGGTGCATAAAGAATCTTGAGGTGATCTCCATACCCCTGCCATCGGTTGATGTCGTGTCACGGTCTAGGCTGAGGTAACGGGTAGATTGAAGCCAGGAGGACGCAAGTGGGGATCGAACAACATTGGATACGAAAAGTTCGTATTGTCGATCGGAATAGAGCACGACGCGCATGAGGAGATGGTGACGGCTGGCAGGTAGCCAGTGGCGGCAGACAAGGGCGCAATTTCGCAGCGTCTTGTAGTGGCCACGGCTGGTAGTGCCGCTATCGTAGAGGAATGAAATGATGATATCAGTGGTTTCTCTGGGAAGATATGGTGGGAATGTCTGCGAGATGGTGTGCACTTGTCATGGAAATGATTTAGTCCCATGAGATGAACACGCACACACCTTGGTTGGATATCGATGCTCAACCTCGTCCATCGTTCAGCAAGAGCAAGTGCTGTTGATACTAGCTTTCTCCTCTTGAGTCTGGAGATGTCCCATCAGTGAGCATCGCAGTCAGATTCATAGTAGAATGCAACGGACATTACCTACTGACGGGTACTAGACACACTGGGGACGGGCAGGATATCTGCGGATGTGGACGATTGAGGTAGATTCTGTAATGGGGCCAACTAGGACGCGATGGGTGTCCATCACGGAAGGGTCAGACTGTTAGCTGACCAACGCACCTCCTCTCCACACATTATACGCGGGACTTACCAGGCAGGACTTCGGAAAGAAAGAGGAGGGCAGCGGCCTGAAGAGGATGGAAGGTGGGGGATCGTCCTTATGAAGGTGGGCAGACCCGCGAGTAGCAGTCTTATGGGCATATTAGGTTCACTAGGACGCCGAGTGCATATTAATTCTGATCACCGGGTCACGCGCAGGCTGGCGTGAGCATGTACCAATAGAGCATCGTATTCATTGAATAATAACGAGCGCATACATGGAACGGTAGGGGACAGGGAGGGAGCAGGAACGAAGGTGCGATGCGAGTACATACGAGAAAGATGGTAGCTTATTGAAGGCAGCTTGAACCGCGGGGGTAGTGACGCGTCGATGGAGATGAATGGTCTATCTACGAGAGTTGTGGTAGACAGAGGGAGACGCGCAAGGACACTGAGCTGCGCATAGGAGAGGAACGAGACGGCTAAAAGCGATCGAGTAGACGGGGACTGACGGGACTCGCGGGAGGGCGTCGTGGATGACTGGTGCTGCCCCAACTGTGACGCACTGGAGAGTGGACACTGGATTCGGCGTACCAACCCGCGCAGGAGGCTCATGCGCTCTGGTCGAGGGGCCTGTTGTTGTGGATCGGGGAGAGCAGCATCGAGGGGCTGCGTGGGCGAGGAGGGGTGTTCGAGCCCAGATCTCAGCGTTCAAATCCGATCAACGGTCCGGCCGGTCAGCGGCGGGGCCCACCGGGTGACGCCAGGAGCAATGGTCTCATCGCTCGGCAGCTCTCGCACGACCCCGCACCGACCGCCTTTGAGCTTGCAGCCTACGATGACGTCCCGTCCCCGCGCGCGCCCTCCCTCCTCTTCTCCTGCTAGGACCTTGAAAGGGTCTCTGCGCCGCGACCCCTCTCCCTCTCGTGCGCGTGCCCTTTCCGCCCGTTCTCCGCGCGTAGCGTCACTACCTCGGAGTTTTCCCCCTGCTCATCGCAAGCACCCGCCCAAATAGCTTCCACTATCGTCCCGAGCACCATCGATTGAATGCTAACGCCCGCCCGCATGTGTTAACACTCACTGGTCAGTGCACCTTGCCCTATGTTGCTTCAAGGGAGCGCGCGATGTCTGACGCCCCTCCGCCGTTTGTTGTGCGTAGGATACAGCACCGAGACCGACGCGCATGATGGACAACAAAAACGCCTAGGTGCCTATGAGGGCATTACCGCCCTGACCTGTGGTGAGTGCACTTCCTTTCCTTGAGCTACGGCGTGCGGCGATGCGGCGTGGGCGGGCGACGGCGCGCGTGCTGGCTTCATGGAGTCGGCGTGTCGCGGCAGGCGTCATGGACACTCCACCGACGCCCACGGCTGTGGTGGACATGCGTACGTGAGCCTCGTGTCCTTCTAGATCTTGCGCCCGACTTTTGGGAGCCTGGGCTCTCCGCCTTTGTGCTACCCGTGCTCCCATTTGCGTGCCGCGCGCGGTCGTGTGCTGCTCGCGCTGACACCTTTCTTATTCCCTTTGCGCGCAGCGCGCCTGCTAGATATGTCTGCGATTACGAAGTTCGTAACCCACCGTGTCCACACCTCGCTCGCCCGCTATGCCACACCTCGCTCGCCCGCTATGCCACACCTCGCTCGCCCGCTATGCCACACCTCGCTCGCCCGCTATGCGTACAAGTTTGACACCCTCGCCACGTACAACGCCCCACGCTCTGTATTCCTGGCAGCCTCCTCGTGCGTCCCCAGCCCCCACGCTCTTCATTTCCGGTCACGCGCCGACGCGCTTCCGTCCCGCGCCGCCCCGCGGATAGGTGCACTGGAACGAGATGCAGCTGCATCGCCCGCACGACACCCCGAAGCGCGCGCACTACCCCTTTCTCGAGTCCCTCAATCCCTCACGGGCCGCACGGTCGTCAACACGCTCTTCAACCTCGCCCTCCAGCTCCAGTACGCGGACACGACGAACAAGCTCGGCCTTTGCGCTCGAGGACCTGCTCGGGGCAGGAGCGCGATGCGGGCCTCGCAAAGGGGGGACCGGGCCGCCTCGCGGGTGCTACCAGGACTCGAGCGCGTCGCAGGAGCTCCCGGTGTGGGACTATGAGCTGCGCTACAAGTACGGTGCGCCGCTTCGCTCTCCGTTTTCGCGCAGTAGCCGACGCTGACACGCACGCAGGCGTCTTCCAGCACCTCCAGACGGCTCTCAGCTAGACAACCTGCTGACAGGTGAACTCGAACGAGACGCGACTGCACTACTCGCCCACGGGACTGAAGCGCGTGTACTACCTCTCGCTGGAGTCTCTCATGCACCGCACACCCGAGAAGGCGCTCCCCAACCTTGCCTCCAAGCTGTAGTATGCGGACGCGACGGGCAAGCTCTGCTTCTGCGCGCTCTGTGATCTCTTCAATAGGAGAGCGACGCGGAGCGCTGTCACGGCTGCCTGGGCCGCCGTACGGCGTGCTCCACCGACTCGAGCGCGTCCCAGGAGGTCCTCGTGTGTGGCTGTGAGATGCGCTACAAGTACGGTGCGCGGCTTTGTGCTTCGATTTCGCGCGGCAGGGGACGCCGAGGCTGACGCGCACGCAGGCATCGTCCAGCAGCTCATCGCGCCGGACGGCTCCCAATGTGACGTCCTGGACCCGCGGCCCCAGCACGACAATTCTTGTAAGCCTACCCCCGTCTAGACGTCGTGGACCGGGCTCACTTCGGCACTGTGGCAGGGCGGGCAGGAGGCACTGATGATGGCGTACGACGTGGTGACACTTGTGTACACGATCAATAACACCAACAACCTCCGGCTGTAGGAGAGCAAGCCAAGCCGCAGATTCGATCTGTGGAACTTCGATGGTGCGTGCACCGCTTCCGTCGTGCGAAAAGGGACGCGCTGACGCGATTGTCTCGTAGCTAGTGATTGTATAGGGCAGTAGTGGATGAATTACCGAGGACAAGTCAGCTCCCAAGCGGGATCTCGGTGGCCTAGGAAGTTCGGGCAATGTCTACTGTCAATGTCGCTGTAAATATTACCCTGTATTGTTTTTCCTCGGTTAGATATCAGTCCGGGGGGCTTCAATTCGAGCCAGTGCTATACTGCCGGCGTCAAGGACCATGAGTTTTGCTTGGACGATGGCACATACAACCATCTTTGAACGCCGTTGAGAGAGCAGAAAGAAATTCGCGTACGCCTCAACTGTCTGAGTTGTGTCTGGTTGTCTTGTTGAAGGCAATGGAGTCCAAGCCGACTCGGCAGTCCAGGTACGTGTAAATCGTGACTCCTACTTCCGTCGTATTAGTTTATAGCTCTGTTCACAGGCGTGTCATCCCCAGCTACATATCCAAAGTGAATTTTGAATTGTGCGTCGAAGCGATCAAGTACAAAGAAGCCAAGAAGGATAGGAACAGACGACATGGTCTCCACGTCCCTCTCTGCGGGCGACTGCCAAAACTATACTCCTTAATTACCCTTGAGTTCATTGCTCAACACGCCCTCTCGATGCTCCGGCCCCCGAGCCTCGAAATTCTATAACATGGGTCTATTCGTACCCGATATCAGCTGATCAAGTTACTGTTGTGTTCTCGTGTGTGGCCTGTGTTACGATGCCTGTGATGGGGAGATAGCGTAGACGGTCGAACCTTCCGACCCGGGCCGAGGGGGGTAAGGAGGTCTATGTACAGTGTAAACATACTGAGGTCAAATCGATGTAACAACGAGCTTACCAAAACACATGCTCTACTCTAGACACGGTAACGCCCCCCTTCTCGGAGATTTTGGGGAGCTTCTTCCGCATCGCTTCCTCGACGGCCGACTGAGAGAGTTCGGTACGAATGCGGTCTGACTTATCATGAAGTTCTGGCGGCCACCGCAGGGCCAATTCCAGGTTCAACGTAAGGACGTCTTTCAAGGAATTGTTGAGGATCGGTTCGAGGGCCTCTGCGTTTCTGAGCACAAACCCACATTCATTCGCCAAGTCGACGATGTCCGTCGACGGCGAGATGAAAAAATGCCTTAGGTAGATGGACAGAGCCTTGAGGTTCGAATGTGGTGATGCAATTGAAAGGAAGGTTGAAACGAACCCCCAATGGTCAAACATTTCGCTCACAGAGAGCGCCTGGAGGCGTAGAGATTGAAGCTGGGTGAAGTGGCGGAGGGACCCAACGAACTCTGCGTAAAAATCATCAATCCGATCGCCGGCTCAGGATTTGATACTAGTGCAACGTACTATCGCCCGGGAGCTCCTCTCTGTCAGGCCGAAAGTCCGTGATAAGTCCAGTGACGGAGGGGCCAGCAAACTCCCAAAGTTCAGAACCATTTGTCAGAGCGGTGGAGTCTATCTCGAGGTCCACAAGGGAGGTTCCTAGGGAGGTAACTGAGAGCCATTCGAGCATCTCTTCCTCGCAATGACCGTTCAGGTCAAGAAGTGCAAACCGACGGATTCTTTTCAGAAACTGGGACTTTCGCGTACCCCGGAGTGGTCGAATGCCGCGTGAAACTGGCCACATTACATTGCGCATCCTGAGGTCGGTTAAGGAGGGTAACGCGGTGATGGTGCAGCGCATGGTGCCAGATGACGGAAACCGGACAACCTCGAGCAAAAGGGTCCGAACGGAAGCGAACGCGCTGAGGAGGATGAATATGCGAGGTGGGATGGAGCACTCTCTGGTGTCCCAGTCCTGACCGCGAAGCTCGAGCTGTTCCAAGCTGGGGAATCTACCCCCGAGTTGGTGCATGAAGACCCTTGAGGCGATGTGCATATGCCCATCGGTTGATGTAATGTAGCGCGAGGAGTGCAAGGTGAGTTGGCGGATAGATGGAAGCCAGCGGGACACAGTCGGGGATCGAACGACGTTGGAGACGAATTGTTCATATTGTCGATCGGAACGAAGCCAGACAAGCATGAGGAGGTGGTGACGGCTAGCAGGGAGCCAGTCGCGACAAACAAGGGCGCAATTGCACAGTGGCTTGTAGTTAGGGCGGGGCCAATCCGGGCCAGGCTTGACGAACGAAATGATGATATCGGTTATTTCCCGAGGAAGGGCTTGTGGTACTGTCTGAGAGATAGTCAGAGCTTGTGATGGATATGATCTGGTCTCATATTGGGTGAATGAACACACCTCGATTGAGTGATCAACGTCGCCCATCGTTCAGTAGAGATGAGCTGTGTGCACTAGTACTCTCTCCTCTGGAGTCTGTAGATGTCGCATCGATGAGCACGCAGTCTAGTGCGCAGTAGAATGTAGTGGACGTCACCTATTGTTGTATACTGGGTGGGTGAGGGATGAATGGGATAGTTGTGGACGTGGCCGTTTGACTTGGATTTTTGAATGGGACCGACTAGGACGCTACTGGTGTGTACCAAAGAACTTCCGTATCAGCCAATGGACGCGAATGCTCTCAAGAGACTATAGGCCGCACCTACTGGCCAGGGCATTGTCGATGGGATGTAAAACAAGATGGAAGGAGTAAATCCCTGAGGGGAACGGAAGGGGGGAGTCGAAGGTCGCCTTGAAGGTGGGCAGACCCCGGATAGTAACAGTCTCACGGGCACGGGCATGTTAGGTTTACTAGGACGCCGAGTATTTCTGAACTCCAGGTCACGCGCAGGCCGGCGTGAGCATATACCGATGGGGGTGGCATTTCATTCATTTACCACTGAGCACATACATGGGGATTGGGCGGGACAGAGAGGGAGGACGTGCGCGAGGACGTGCGAAAAAGACCGCCGAACAAAGATAACGACGGGAGCAACAACTCTTCGGCAGTAGCCACAACTGTGAAGGCCGTAGCAGACAGGGAGAGGGGAGAACTCGAAGGAGAGCAAGCCACGCGTAGAAGCCGAGCTGGCAGGACGTCGGAGCTGGCCGCGTGGCCCCGAGAGATGGGAGGCCGCCAGAGCCTCAGACACTCTCGGTGGGGGGGCTGTTGTTGCGGGGGGAGCCCTCCTTGACAGCCGACGCTGTTAGACTGGGGCGTCCAGCATCAGGGATGGCAATGAGCATGCTTGAGGAGGGGCGCTCTCGCCGACGGTCAGCGAGAGCCATGGCGTCACGTCTTTCGCACGGCAATGCGTGCCGACGCCGGCCATTCAAGCGCCTCAAGCGGGACCGTGGACGTCCTGCCATCCCTCGACGTGCACCTCCTCCCCTCCTCCCTGTCATGCTCGGGCCCTCTTCTGACCTTCTCGGGGCCTATCGCCACCCCCCTCCCTCTCACGAAACACATCCACTCATCACAGCGAACTCGCGCGCAGATGATCTCTATCGTCGATTCGAGCACCATCCGCAAGTTGAAAGCTCGCCGGCACGTCCACACCCTCACCGGCCACTACACCGTGCCATGTGTGGCTTCTCCGGAACATGCGATCTCCGAGGGCTATCAACTGTACACTGCGTATAGGAAACACCGCGGAGACCGGCGTCCTTCGAGGACGAGGAGGCCAGGGAGGAGACATCCCTGCGCTGATCTCTGGTGAGTGCTTCCCCCTCCTTCGAGTTGTGCTGTACGGCAATGGGTCGCGGGTGGACAAATGCCCGCGCGCGGGCTTCGGAGAGCGGGCGCGTCGTGCGGACGACGTCATACGTACCCTGCCGATGACTACGATTTGACCTACGGGGGTTGGCGTGTATGAGCATTGTGGCATTCCAACTCCCTGCGCGCGTTCAGAGTTGGCACCAGGATCCTGGAGGCCTGGGGTCTCTCTGCGTTTGTGCTTCCTGCGCTCCTACATACGTGTCGCGCGGTCTCGTCTCGGGCCGCCCACGCTAACGTCTTCCTCGTTCATCCCTCCCTCCGCGCCCTGCACACACGTCAGATGTCCCCGCGATCATCAAGTCCGTGACGAACCGCGTCCACACCTCGCTCGTGCGCCACACCTCAGCATCGGCGACCTTCGCGTGTGCCAGCCCTCCTCGCTCTCCGCGTGCGACAACCTCCTCGTGCGTTCCCGTCCCACCTGCCCACGTCCCTGTCCGTGCCCTGACCCACGCGCGCCCCGTGGACAGGTGAACTGGAACGAGATGCCGCTGCGCTATTCGCGCAAGGCGCCCGAGCGCGCGTACTACCTCTCCTTCGGTGTCCCCACGGAGCTCGCCCTCGACGACGCCCTCCTCAACCTGGCGCTCAAGCTGCATCACGCGAAAGCGACGTAGCAGTGCGACGCGGGCCTCGGCAATGGGGACTGGGTCACCTCGATCGCATCCCAGGGGCTACTGGCAGCGGTACAAGTAAGGTGCGCCGCGCCACCCTCACTGCTCTCCCCTCGCGCAGTTGGGGGCGCCGACGCCGACGCTGACGCGTGCACACCCACCCAGGCATCTTCCAGCAAGCCGTCCGAGCCCCGGACGGCTCCCAGATCGACGCCCCGTGCCCGTGGTCCCCGTATGACAATCCGTGGTGGCACCCCGTTCCGACGTCGGTGACCAGGACCGCTTCTACGGCCACACGGGGCGGCTCGAGGGCGTGCGCGCGCTGTGGCGGGGCGGGCACGAGGTGTTCGCGATGGCGTACGATGTGACGATCTCCGGTTACGCGACGAAGAACATGAACAACCTCGGAACGTGCACGGGAGAGCAAGCCGAAGAGCGAGTCGAGCTCCAGAGTTCCATCGGTGCGTGCACTACTTGTGTTGTGCGGTGCGAGGGCCGCTGACGTGGATGACTCGTGACTGGTGATCGTATAGGGCAAGGCGGTGAGGGAATGACCGAGGCTGAGTCATTTCACTAGCAGAGTCTCAGTGGCTCGTCTTTGAGCAAGCAAGGTACACCATCCAGGTTGTTATATACATTACCATGTATTGTCGTTCCTTCAATTATGCATCTGCTCGGAGAACTTGGATTCTCATCAGTGCCACAACGTCAGCGCCAACGACTGTGAAGCTTGCTCCTCCCACAAAGACGATGGTACGCACCAATGCTTATGAGGGTTGGGGTCCTCAGCCTGGGGAGAGAGAAGGAAGAAAATATGTGTGCACAGATAACTGAGCAACGGCGGCCTTGTTGAACGCAAAGCGAGTCGAACCGTGTCCAACAAGCGGTCTCGGGGACCCAGCATTTGAGCGGACTTACCAGGTACCTGTATATTGTGATTCCTTCTTCCGTCACCCTGGTATATAGTTCTGATCAAGGACGTGTTATTGACAGCTACATACTAATCATCAGAAACATATTGCGGATTGCGTATCGAAGCGATAGAGTCCGAAGAAGCCAAGAAGAAGAAAAGGTGTCGCGGCCTCTACGCTCTCCAACCCCCTCTCTGTGAGTAACCGCAAAACCAATGGTCCTTTGCTGCCATCAAACCCACTACTCACCGCGCCGCCTCATCCGACTTTTCCATCGTGTGGGGCGACTTGCCCCCGGTAGAAGCTGATGGAGCTGCTATTGTGTTCTCCCGTGTGGTCTGTCCTCCCGCCACTGGATTTGGAATCGTGAGGCGGCGCGGATGGTCGCAGGGTCAGCCCCTTCCGGAGGAGAAGAAGGAGGAGGTCTATGCACCAGTGTAAATAGACTGAGGAGGTAAAATCAAAAGAACAATGTGCTTACTTAGACACCCGCCGTACAGAAGCGGCAACGCTCAGTTTAGCCTTCTCCAGGATTCTGGAGAGCTTCTTCCGCGCCGCTTCCTCGACGCCCGATTGGGAGAGTTTTATACGAGTGCGGACGGGCTTGTCATAGAATTCTGATACCAAACAAATGTCCAATTCCAGGCCCAAGGTAAGGAGTCCTTCGAACGAATTGTCTAGCACCAAGTCGAGGGTCTCTGCGTTCCTGACCACAAGCTCGCATTCGTCCAAGTCGAAGTCGCCACCAGATGATTTCCGTATATCCCAACGATAGCAGAGGATGGATAGGTCCTTGACGCTCGAACATGGGGATGAATTTAAAAGGAAGGTTGCTACGAACTCCCATGGGTCAAACACTTTGCCCCAAGGATACAAATTGAGGCGTAGAGACTGAAGCCGGGTGAAGTGGCGGAGGGACCCAACGAAATCTACAACAAATCGTCGTTAAATTCATTCCCCTCGGTTCAGGATTGCATATAGATATGACGTACTATCACCCGCGAGCTCCCCATCAAAGCACATCCCGAACTTGAAGTTGATGACAAGTCGAGTGACGGACGGGCCAGCATACTCCCAAAGTTCCATCCTAAGAGCGCTCGACCTGATCTCGAGATTCACAAGGGAGGTCCCAAAGGAGGTGACTGGCAGCCACTCGAGTATTTCCTCCTGCAAGGGAGAGTCCAAATCTCCAAGTTGAAACCGACGGACTTTTGTCAGAAACTTGGACCTTCGCGTACTCCGAGGCGGGAGAATATTGCGGGAGATTGGCCATGCTACCTGCTGCATCGTGAGGTCGATCAAAGAGGGCAGTGCGGTAATGGTGCAGCGCATTGTGCCAGATGACGGAAACCGGACATCCGTGAGGGTGAGGGTCCGAACGGAAGTGAATGTGTTGAAGAGGATGAACATCCGAGGTGGGATGGAGCTCTTACTGGTGCCCCAGAAGAGCTCGAAAAGGCTCAGCGTCTCCAAGTTGGGGAATTTACCCCCAAGTTGGTGCATAAAGAGCGCTGAGGCGATTTGCTTACTCTTCTTGACATTATCGTATGATCCCCCGTGGTACAAGGACTCCAAGAAGATTGAGCGAATAGACGGGAGCCAGGAGAACATAGTCGGGGATCGGACGACGCTGGAGACAAATAGATTATATTGCCGATCGGATTGGAGGCGGACGTGCATAAGGAGATAGTGGCGGCTGGCAGGTAGCCAGTGGCGGCAGACAAGGGCGCAATTGCAAAGCGCGTCGTATTCATCAGCGTACTCGGTACAGAGGAAAGAAATAACGATGTCAGTGATTTCCCTGGGGAGGTATTGCGGCACTGCCTGCAAGAGAGTCGGTACTTATAGTGGAGGTGGGGTGGACATGCACAATACCTGAGTTGAGTCCTCGACCTCGTCCATCGTTTAGCGAGGACGTGGGCACTAGTATTCACTTCCGGAGTCTGTAAATACCCCACCGGTGAGACTATATTCGAATACATAGATGTATAGTACCTACTGTTGGGTACTGGGTGTGCGAGGCTGCTGGGACGAATATGATGGGTGTGTCCGTAGATGTTGGACTTGGATTTTGCCACGGGGCCAACTAGGACGCAACGGGGGTCTATCATGGAATGGTTAATAAATCTACGCAATTCCTCTCGAGAGAATAGGGGGCACCTACAAGCCAGGGAGTAAATGATAAGACGCGACGAGAGATCTAGTAGGGGGCTGAAGAGGATGGAGGAGGGTATCTTGCCCTCAGAGGGTGGGCAGACCGCAACGAGTGATACTCCCACGAGCATATTGAGTTCACTAGGGCGCTGTGTATCTCTCGTCGCCAAGTCGCGCACAGGCTGGTGTGAAGAATCTGCTGCATCTAGGGGCGGTGTGCCAGGCGGGGGATGCGCTCCCGACCCGGGGGTTGGAGATGGGGCGGCGAGCCGTGGCGTCACCGCGTTTGCACGGCGCCGCATGTCGGCTTAGTTACCAAAGCAGCTTTCTGACGCTAGAAGAGAAGCATAGACCTGCGGACGATGATGCTTTCATCGCGGACGGAGACTGGGAGCACGGCGCCGCCCCATGTGCAGCGGGCTGTGGCACTAAGTATCCTGGGAGGCGCCCGAGTGGGGATGTCAGGCACAGACCAAATACGACCACACACCACACCTGCGCGCCAAGGCCCCCGTTCGCCTCGGACGAGCGCGATGACGGCGAGAGCCAGACCGTGCAGGACCTCCGAGCCCTCTCCTCTACTTATTGCGACGTTCCTGGTCTGCTGTCGCGACGGTTCAACATCATGCAAGTCGTGTATCCCATCCTGAGCGGCCGTGAGCTCTCACAACAAGCACGGTAACCTGCGCTCTCTTCTAAGGTATGTTTCGCATTCTCGTCTTCTCCTTATTCGCCGAGGCTAACCCCAGTCATTCTGCAGCTCCGCTACTACGCACCAACGTGACCATTACTCTTCTTCTAGAGTATTTCTAGCTATTCTGTGAGGCCTCGCCGCTCGAGCGATTCAAGCAGGGAAGGGGCGTGTAGCTGGACGATGTCGTGCGCACGCGGCCGACGCCCATCGGTTTGGCGACGTGTTCGGACGGCGCGATTGGTGTACGTGAGCCTCATGTTTCTCCAACTCCCCACGCGTGCCCAGAGTCTACACCCAGATCCTGGAAGCCTAGTGCCTCCTGCGCTCCCACATCCTCACTGTATGCGGTCCCGTGTAGCGTCGCCAGCACTAACGCCTTCCTCTCCCCTCCCTTCGCACCCTTCGCACCTGCCAGATGTGCCCGCGATCACGAAGTCTGTGGTAAACCACGTCCCCGCTTCGCTCGCGCGCCAAGTGCACAACTTCGACAACCTCGCCGCATACCATGATTCCACATACTCTGTACGCAATAACCCCCCCCATGCGTCTCCTGCTCCACACGCGACGTTCTCCTAACCAACCAGTCGACAGGTGCGCTGGAACATGACCGGTCTCCTCTCGCGCGAAGTCCTCATGGGCCGCACTCTCGACAGCGCACTCCTCAAACTCGCTCTCAAGTCCCAGTACGAGGACGCGATGGGCAAGGTCGGCTTCTCACTGATGTGCGCGCACTTATGCGTACACAGGCATCTTCCAGCAGCTCATCGCTTCGGACGGCTCCCAGCACGAAATCTCGGACCCCTGGCTCCCGCACGACAACCCGTCGGAGCTGTCCCGCGTCCCAGGTCCGCTTCTCCAGGGACATGGAGCGGCTCGACGGCCGGCAGGCTATGGGGCAGGGCGGGCAGGAGGTACTCGCGATGGCTCACGAGGTGGTGGTCCCCGGGTATGCGACGAAGACCACGAACGACCCCCGGCTGTGGGAGAACAAGCCGAAGCGTGGGTTTGATTTGGGTTCAACGGTGCGTGCGTTGCTTGAGCTGTGTAGGAGGAGCAAGGGACGCTCATGCGGGGACGTAGCGGGTGACTCTGAGCGCGTGGTAGATGCATCGAACAGCGTAGAGACGATCACATCGACTCGCATCAGAACAACTACGCGACTTGTGAGTTTTCCCTGCACGACGCTATTCGGGAACGTCGTTCACGAGCCCTTCTCTTTCAGTTGGGAAAGAGCAGTGCATGAAGCAGCTGTCATTCCAGACCGCAGCGAGCCTCGTGGACATCACGTATCGTTTCAAGAACACTTCTCCGAGTTCCCCCAGTTACCACACCCTCATCCGGTTCTCTCCCCCCCCGGTCTCCAAGACGCGGGCCGATTCCCCCCTGTAGGAGATGATCGAGCAATTGTGTTCTCGTGTGTGATGATGTGGACTGCAATCATGTTTACGATGATGAGACGGCGCGGGCAATCGAATCTTCAACCGCTTCCGGAGAACGGGGAACGAAAGAACGTCTAAGCACATTGCAACGTAAATAGACTGCTATATCGAATTGAAAGAACAGGCAGCTTACCGAAATACGTGATCTACAGAAACGGTAAAGCTAACCTTTCTGGAGGTTTTGGAGAGCTTCTTCCGCAACACTGCCTCGATGATGGTCTGAGAGAACTGTGTGTGGATGTCGTCCGACCTGTCACGGAGTTCTGATGGCCAAGAAAGCGATAGTTCCAGGTCTAATGCAAGGAGGCCTTGCAAAGAGTTATGGAGTATCGGTTCGAAGACCCCTGCGTTCCTGAGCACAAACCCGCATTCATCCGTAGGGTCGAGGATATCTTCTGATAGCGGGAGGGTCCATTTGAGATAGATATATAGGTTCTTAAGGTTCGGGTTGGGCGATGCAGTTGAAAGGAACGTTGCTATGAATTCCCAGAAGCCAAACGTCTCGTTGTCGAGATACGCGTTGAAGCGTATATGCTGGAGATGGGTGAAGTAGCTGAGGGACCCCGCGAACTCTATGCGTAATTTGTTGTTTAATTCCTCTCGGCTTAGGATTATACGTCAATATGACGTACCGCCGCTTGGAAGCTCTCCAACTTCCCCTCCGAAGGTCATGTCAAGTCGAGTGGCGGACGGAGCCACATGCCCCCAGAGTTCGGGATCCTTTATGAGCGTGGTTAACTCTATATGGAGGCGCAGAAGGGAGGCTCCAAAGGCTGTAACTTGAAGCCATTCGAGCATTTCATCCATCAAGGCGGGGCTTATCCAAAGGCTTGTGAACCAACGTATCCTTTTCAGAAATCCGGACGTTCGCATACTCCGAAATGGTCGAATACTGTGTGAAACTGGCCATGTCACGTTGTACATTTCGAGGTCGGTTAAGGAGGGTAATGCGGTGATGATGCAGCGCATTGTGCCAGAAGACGGAAACCGGACATCCGCGAGGGTGAGGATCCGAACGGAAGCGAACGCGCTCAGCGTGATGAACATCCGAGGAGGGATGGAGCACTCCTTGGTGTCCCAGTTCATATTGAAAAGCTCGAGTATATCCAAGTTGGGGAGTCTACCGCTGAGTTGGTGCATAAAGATCCTTGAGGCGATGTGCATACCATCCCCGCCGTTGGATGACGTCCTGCGGGAGGTCGAGGGGAAAAGGGTGATTCGACAGGTAGATGGAAGCCAGGAAGATGCTGCTGGTGATCGAATGACGTTGGAGACAAACTGATTGTACTGCGGATCGGAATCGAGCCAAACGTTCGCGAGGAGATGATGACGGCTAGCGGGTAGCCAGTGACGGCAGACAAGAGCGCAATTACATAGCGGCTTGTAGTCAGGCCTACGGTAGGCAGCGAAGTACCACCCAATAGGGCCTCTAGTGCGAAAGAACGAAATTATGACGTCTGTGATTTCCCTGGGGAGGTATGGGAGGACAGTCTACGAGACGGTCAGCACTTATGGTAGGCATCATTTGGTGAACACGCACACACCTTAGTAGAATGCTGGACCTCATCCATTGTTTAGTAGCAAGAGGCTGAATTGGGACTTGTGGGCACGAGTACCCTCACTTCAAGCCTGTAGATGGCTGATCGTCGAGCAGTGGCGGCCAGTCGAGCAAACGGTAGAATGCGCCCGAGGTCACCTGTTTCTGGATACTAGGTGGGCTCGCAACCAGAGATAAGACGTTTGTGAACAGGGACGCTTGAGTTGTATTCTGTAATGGGGACGACTAAGACTCGATGTGAATCTATCATGGAAGGATCACCCAATTGGTACGACTCCTCTCTAGGGACTATGGGCTGCACCTACCAGTCGGGGCACAAATGACAGGACTTGAAATGAGAGAGTGGGTGGGGATTCAAGACAATGGAAGAGGCCAAGTCGCCTTCAAGAAGGTAGGCAGGCCCCCGTGAGGAGCTGTCCCACGGGTATATTGGGTTCACCAGGACAATCTCCAACTCCGGCACCTCAGGAAGAGGTTTGGGTAGCTCAGTCTCTTCAGCTCATTGCGACATTCCCTCGGAACGCCACTGTCCGTATGTTCTGTGGCGATAATTGGTTGCCGTATATCTATCTCGGAACGATGTAGATATAATGCTATGATCGTATTGCTTATCGGTGGCCGCCTCTTGTTTGTGTTCATTTTTCTGAAGTATCTTTTCGACCATGGCCGTGCATTAATGCGCCGTTCCACCTGTTTCTGAAACAAATTGGCGCCATCCCATAGCTATGTTGTGTATATATGTATGTATCTTACTGATTCTTTCTTGCTGCGATCTCATTGGTCTTCCAGATTCCTAGGACTCCTCGACTATTTTCTCTACCCCGTCATATTTTGCGCCACGTTCATATTCTGATCCACGAGGGATGCAGTGGGTAAGGGAAGATGAGAAAGCAGAACGAAGCGAACATGGAAACACCTGACGAGAGTGGAGCGGGCGCCGTGGATTGCTGACGTCGCGCTCAGCCATGGTGTGCGTGCAGTAAAGAGTTGACTCGGCATCCCATTTTCTCGCAAAAGTCATACGCACACTAGTTGATACTCCAATTCTCGTAAGGAGAAGAGTTTCATGGCGACCGACTTCACTTCCTTGCTGGGGGATGGGAGGAAGAGCGATCATAAGAAGTGCGGATGGACGGGCAGACATTTTCAAACTCCTCTGTTCCTATGGTGCTCAGAAACCAATAGGCTTTCTCTGTTCCTCTTCGGCGTGATGAGGTATTCAATCTCAGCTTCGTACTTTTTGCACACTCTGTCGGCAGGGCGATGGCGCCATCACTTTGAAGCTTTCGCACGGCCCCGCGCCGACGGCCCTTGCAGCTGTGCAGCCTCAGTCGGACGTCCCGTCCCCGCGCGCGCCCTTCCTTCCTTCTCTTGCGCGTGCCCTCTTCTGCCCTTCCCAGCTGCCCTCCACGTCTACTATTGTCACTACCCGCTCATCGTAAACACCCGCCAACATGGCTTCCACTATCGTCCCGAGCACCATCGATTGAATGCCAACTTGAACGCCCGCCGGCATGTCTCTACGCTCACTGGTCAGTGCACGTTGCCATATGCTGCTTCAAGGGAGCGCGCGATGTCTGACGCCCCTCCGCCGTTTGTTGCGCGTAGGATACAGCACCGAGGCCGACGCCGCACTTGGACGATGAGAGCGCCTAGGAGCCTAGGAGGACATTATCGCCCTGACCTCTGGTGAGTGCACCTCTTTGCTTTGAGTTACGGCGTGGGCGGGCGACGGCGCGCGTGCTGGCTTCATGGAGTCGGCGCGTCGCGACGGACGACGTCACGGACACGCCGCCGACTCACACGCCTATAGTGATGCGGCGTTCGAGAGGACGCGACCGGCGTACGTGAGCCATGTGCTTTTCTATAGTCTGCACTCAACTCTTGGGGGCATTGTGTCTCCGCTCTTGCGCTCCCTACGCTCCCATCTGTGTTCCACGCGTGGTCCTGTATCGCTCGCGCTAACACCTTCCTTGCCTTCCTTTCCTCGCGCGCCGCGCGCCGCGCGCCCGCCAGACATGCGTGCAATCACAAAGTCCGTGGAGAACCACGCCTACCTGTTGCTCGCTCGCCGCGCGCACATCATCGACAACCTCGGCACGTACAAGGCAGCCGCGCTCTCTGTGCTCAACAGCCTCCTCACGCGTCCCCGGCCCCCGCGCCCCCCATTTCCGCTCACGCGCTGACCCGCCTCCGCTCCCGCGCCGCCCCCGCGGACAGGTGCACTGGAATGAGGCATGGCCGCACTACTCACGCAAGGCCCCGAAGCGCGCGTACTACCTCTCCCCCAGGTTCCTCAGTCCCTCATGGGCCTCACGCTGGACGATGCACTCCTCAACATAGCCCTCAAGCGGCAGTACCCAGACGCGATAAGCTTCACGGTCAAGGGCCTCCTCGGGGAGGAACGCGGCGCCTGCCTCGTCAACGGCGGGCTGGGCTGCCTCGCGGCGCGCTAACTGGACACTCGCGCGTCCCATGAGCTTCCGGTGTAGGGCTACGGGCTGCGCTGCGAGTGCGGTGCGCCGCATCCCCTTCACGTTCCATGCGCACGGGGACGCCGCCGCATGCGCGCGCGCACCTCATCGCCCGGGACGGCTCACAGCTCAAGGCTCCGGGTCTGTGGCTGCAGCACGGCATCCCGCGGGTGGTCCCCCGCTCCGATGTTGCGTACCAGGTGCGTTTCTACGGCCACCCAGAGCTGCTCGAGTGCTGGCGGGCGTTGGGGCGGGAGGGCTCGGGATGGCGCTCGATGTGATAATCCGGGGGCACGTGACGAAGAACATGAACGACCTCGGGTTGTTGGAGAGCAAGTCGAAGCGCGGGTTCGATTTGTAGAGCTTTCACGATGCGTGCGCTGCTCTGCGTGTGCGGCGCGGGGGGCGTTGACGCGGTTGACTCGTAGCCGGTCACTGATTGTATGCGGCGCTGAGGGAATGTCCGAGTTCACTAGCGGAATATCAGTGGACCGGCAAGTTTGGGTAGGGTAGTACGCTGTCAATGTTACTACGCATTTTATCTTGTATTGTTATTCCCCGATCATGCATCAGACCGCGGGGCTTAGATTCTGAGCAGTGCCACATCGCCGAGCTCAATGACTGTAGGCTTGTTCCTCCCACAACAACGATAGTACGTGACGCCGCTTGTAGGAACTGTTGAGAGAAAGCTGCATGCACTGAGATCTGAGCAACGCCTCTGCCTAGGTTACGTCCGGTGGTCTCGTTGAATGCAAGGCCGGGGTCAAACCATGCCAGACCCGTCTCAGCGAGCCAACATTTACCAGGCATGCATCTGTATATTGTGACTCTTTCTTCCGTTGCGGCGTGTTATCGAGATCTACATACTACTCATCCAAAGCATATGTTAAACTGCATATTGAAGGAATCAAGTCCGAAGAATCCGAGAACAAGAACAAGAAAAAATGTCACTTCCTCCGTGTCCGCCAATCTCCTCTCTGCGCACAACTGCCAAAACCGCACTCTGGTATTTCCCTCGAGCTTATTTCTCACCACGACGTGAGGCGATTTTCCCCCAGTAGTTCGAGCTGATCGAGCTACCATTGTGTTCTTGTGTGTGATGCGGCGTGCTGCGATCGTGCTTGTTATGGTGAGACGGCCCTGACGGTCTGATCTTCCTCCGATTCCGAATAATCCTCCTCCGATTCCGAATAATCCTCCTCCGATTCCGAATCTTCCGGAGGATGTATCCTGTGTCCGGCTTAAGCAGACTTCGAGCTCAAATTTGGAAGAACGAGCTTACTGAAACTCATGGTCTACCCCAGATACGGTAACACTAACATTCTCGGAGATTTTGGAGAGCTTCTTGCATATCGCTTCCTCGACGGCGGACTGTGAGAGTTGGGTACGAATGCGGTCCGATTCGTCATAGAATTCAAATGGCCAACTAAGATTGAAGTCAAAGTCCAACGTAAGGAGACCTTTGAAGGAATTGTCGAGGATCGGTCCGAGGGCCCCTGCGTTCCTGAGCACAAACTCGCATTCATTCAACAAGTCAGTGCTCTCTTTCGATGACGGGACGTTCCAAACAAGGGAAAGGGAAAGGTCCTCGAGGTTCGAGGGTGGCGATGTAGTTGCAAGGAAGCTCGCTATGAACTCCCAAGAGGCAGCCATTTCGCTCATAGCCCACACAGTAAGGGTGAGAGACTGAAGCCGGGTGAAGTGGCGGAGACACCCAACGAACTCTGCATACAAATATTCATTCGATCAGTCAGATCGGTTCGGGATTGCATACTGATGCGACGTACTGTCACCCTCGAGATCCCCCATCTCCTCCGAAAAGTACGTGTCAAGCTGAGTGACGGATGGGCCAGCATACTCCCAGAGTTCAGAACCCTTCCTGAGAATGCTTGGGTCTATGTCGAGGTCCACAAGGGAGGCCCCTAAAGAGGTGACTGGGAGCCATCCAAGCAGTTCTTCCTCCAAGGGAGAGTCCAGCCGTCGAAGGGAAAACCGACGGACTGTTCTCAGAAACTCGGATTTTCGCGTACGCCGGAGTGGTCGAATCCCGCGTGAGATTGGCCACGTTACACCGTACATGTTGAGGTAAGTTAAGGAGGGTAACGCAGTGATGGTGCAGCGCATTGTGCCAGATGACGGAAAGTGGACATAGCGTAGGTAGAGGACCCGAATGGAAGTGAAGGCGCTGAAGAACCTGAACATACGAGGTGGGATGTAGAACTCCCTAGTATTCCAGTCCAAATGGGACATGTAAAGTGTTTCCAAGTTGGGGAATCTACCCCCAAGTTGGTGCATAAAGAGCCTTGAGGCGATCTTCAAACTGCTGTGATAAGTTGATGGACCGCCGCGGGGTAGAGAAAGAAGGGTTAAGTTACGGGTAGATTGAAGCCAGGAGGACGCAAGTGGGGATTGAACACCATTGGTTACGAATAGGTAGTATTGTCGATCAGAAAAGAGCGTGACATTCACAAGGAGATGGTGGCGGCTGGCAGGTAGCCAGTGGCGGCAGACAAGGGCGCAATTTCGCAGTGACTTGTAGCACTCACGACTGCCAGTCCAGAGGAACGAAATGATGATATCGGTGGTTTCTCTAGGAAGATATGGTGGGAATGTCTGCGAGATGGTGTGCACTTGTCACGGAAATGATTTGGTCCCATGAGGTGAACACGCACACACCTTGGCTGGATGCTCAACCGCGTCCATCGTTCAGCAAGAGCAAGTGCCGTGGATACCAGTTTTCTCCTCTTGAGTCTGGAGATGTCCCATCAGTGAGCATCGCAGTGAGATTCACGGTATAATGCAACGGACACTACCTATTGACGGATACTGGACACACGGGGAACGGACAGGATATCTGGATGTGGACGATTGAGGTCGATTCTGTAATGGAGCTTGCAACTAGGACGCGACGGATGTCTATCACAAAAGGGCCAGACTGTCAGCTGACCAAGGTACCTCCTCTCCACAGATTATGGGCGGGACTTACCAGGCAGGGCTTCAGAAGGGAGTAAGAGGGAAGGGCCTTGAAGAGGATGAAAGAGGGGCAAATCGTTCCCATGAAGGTGGGGAGACCCGCGAGTAGCAGTCTTATGGGCGTATTAGGTTCACGAGGACGCCGAGTATTTCTGATCACCAGGTCACGCGCAGGCGAGCGTGAGGAAGTACCAATAGAGGATGGTATTCCTCGACTAATAACGAGCGCATACATGGGACGGTGGGGGACGAGGAGGGAGCAGGGACTAAGGTGCGATGCAGGTATATACGAGAAAGATGTCAGCTTATTAAACGCAGCTTGAATCGCGGGAGTGGCGACGCGTCGATGGAGATGGATGGTCTATCTACGAGAGTTGTGGTGGACAGAGGGGGACGCGAAAGGACACTGAGCTGGAGATAGGAGCGGAACGAGACGGCTAAGCGATCGAGTAGACGGGGACTGACGGGACTCGCGGGAGGGCGTCGTGGATGGCTGGTGCCGTCCCAACTGCGACGCACTGGAGAGCGGACACTGGATTCGGCGTACCAACACGCGCAGGAGGCTTATGCGCTCTCATCGAGGGGCCTGTTCCTGTGGTGGTAGAACAGCTTGTTCAAGGGAACGGAAGGAAGGGCGAGCGTGGTGAGTGCGGCGGAACCGCTAGGCCGATGCATTCTGCGGCATCGGGGTGGCGAAGGAAGCGAGAGAAGCGTGGAGCATGGAGTGTGGAGCGTGGAGCGTGGAGCGTGGAGCGTGTAGGAGCTCGAAGCGCGATGCGGGGGCAGGCACAGGGACGGAAGCTCGCGCGCGTGGGGCAGCATACACACTAGATCACTAGCAAGACCTACGCCGCGGAGGGGCGGCGTGCACAAGATGAAGAGCTCTCGACTGTCGGGGGAGCGCGCGGCGAGCTCGGCGATCTATGGCGTCATCAATTTCCCACGACGATGCGCCCAGGCCTGCCTTCCTCCTGCTGGAACGCGTCCCTCCGGGCTCCAGCGCGTCCCTCCCTCAATCCCGTTCACGGACCCTCTTCCACCCTTCATGGATGTCCGCCGCCCCCGTTCCCGCTTCCACCCCCCACTGGACTTGTCCCTTGATTATCGCGAACACACGCCGAAGTGACCTCCACCATCGACCCGAGCACCATGGGCAAGGCCGAGGCACGCCAACGCATCCGCACCCTCGCCAGTCAGCACACGACGCCGTATGCTGCTTCCCGGAAATACGCGAGCCTGACGCATGTCTGCTGTGCTCCGCGCGTAGGATACGCTGAGGATACCGACGGCCATGGGTGGCCAGAAGGACTGACAAGAGGGCTTCTGCGCCCTGACCTCTGGTGAGTCCTTCTCCCTGCTTCGAGTTATGCCGTGAAGCGGCGCAGCTGGAGCGGTATAAGGCTCGCGCGCTGGCTGTGAGGAGGGGGTGCGTCGCGTTGGACAACGACATGCGCACGCGGCCGACGCTGACTATGTTGGTGATACATCCGGAAGACGCGATCGGTGTACGTGAGTCACATGTTCTTCCAACTCCCCGCGCGTGCCCCCAGAGTCTACACCCAGTTACTGGCAGCTTAGAGCTCCGTCTTTGTGTCCCTCGCGCTCCGCCGTCCTCACCGCACGCGATTCTGTAGCATCTCCAACGCTAACGCCTTCCTCCCCCCTCCCCCCCTCCCCCACTAGTACTGCGCGGCCGCCATAAGTG
>FTLJ01000748.1:0-44692 GCA_900155495.1 Porogramme epimiltina
CCACCCACCCACCCGCCACCGGCCTCGCCTCGCCTCGCGTCCGCTATGTCCGTACATTTTTGCCTGAACGTCCCCGCGTCCACCCCGCAGCCCCCGTCGATGACGCGCAGATGTGCAGATGTGACTCGTGCATCAACGAGCCCGCCCGCTCGCCTTTGAGAGACCACGCCCCGCTGCCCCTAAGGCGACCCATCCCCGCAGTTTTTTCCAACGAATTTACGCATTTGCGCAGCCCACACACTACTTCCCCCTCTCCAGCGCGTTTGGCACACAGGAGAACCCCCGGCGAGCAATTGCTCGCCGCGCGCTCCACAACCGCCCACGATCGAATCAACCGAGGGAGAAAGAGGAGTAAAAACCTGAAACACCCAAACGTCGACCCCGCGCCGCCCGTCACATTTTGCGCCCAAATGTATCGATCGCGCGCGCGCCGCCGCGAACGGCGATCGGAACCCAGCGTCCGCCACCCGGGCCCCTCGCCGCCGGTGCCACGACGCTCGTCTCCTCGTCGCCCTCGCCTCGTCCAGTCCAGTCCGCCCTTCCCCTGAAGGCCTGACGTCTCGTCGGCCCGACCACCGAAGTAATCAGAGTCGTGCGGGCGGGTCTTTGCGCCCTGTGGACCCCTACGCCGCCAGTACTATGACTAGGATGGGGTGGTGGACTCAGGGGTAACGAAACGCATGCGCCGTGGGGCCAGGTCCACACTGTTTCCGGTAATGTACTTGAGGAGGTTAACATGGCCATGAGGGCCAGCGGCATAAGTAGAGACATTGTAATTCCAACAACTAGCATACTTCATACTGTCGAGACAATCGTACACAACAACTTATTGCACCGCGCCTTTTGCGCCCTTGATACCTAATGCTTTCGCGTGCCTCCGCCCTCACTGTAGCAAACTCTCCAAAATGACCTTGACGCCCCACGCGCCAGGGTCGGGCACGCGCTCCTCCCGGAGCCTGTCCCCCTCCACGTACGCGCTGCGCCCCGCCTTCGCCTCCAGGTCCCGCGTCCCCAGCGCCGCGTCCCCCGCCGCCCGCGCCGCCCCCGCAAAGTCCGCGCCCTGGCTCCCCGCGAGCGCCGCGACGAACGCCGCGAGCGGGTCCACGAGCGTGCGCGACGGCGGCCGCGCGCGCGTGTACGTGTACAGCTTCGCCAGCGCCGCCGTCAGCGCCGCCGCCCACAGCCCCGGCGAGAGCGTCGCCGCGCCGCCCGCCTCGGCCTGCAGCCCCTGCGCGAGTGCCGAGAAGAAGATCCTGCACAGCCATGCGCGGACGCGTGCACGTCCGGTGAATAAAGCAGAGGGGGAGGGAGAGAGAACCGGCAGGTCCAAAGGGACGTGCGGAGGTGCGGCCCGGTCAGCGGACGGGCCGGGCGGTGCGAGCCGAGGAAGGGACTCACGAGTAGAGCGCGCCGCTCGTTCCGCCCATCTGCTCCTCCGCGACCTTTGCGACGGCGATGACGGACCTGGTCACGTCCTCGCCCGAGATCCGCCCCTCCTGGACGCCCTTCAGGACCGCTAGTTTAGCCGAACCCCGGCGACCCAAGCAGACACCGGCGGTGCACGCAGCAACAGCAGCAGCACGCAACAGGTGCCAGCCCCAGGAATAATCACAAGGGACGGAATGTGCGGAAACGCGTCAGCTCCAGTCCGTCCGCGCCGCCTCCGCGCACGCGCGACTCAATTGAATGGCGAAACGGTGACGCACCCGCCGCACCCGCCTTGAGCGTCAGCCCGCAGTCGCCGTCTCCCGCGATGTTGTCCATCCGAGTAATCTCCGGCTCCGCGTCGCCGAGGGCCCTGCACGCGCGCTCCACCGCCGCGTTGAACACCTGCACGTCCTGCGCCCGGAGGGAGACTGTGTCCGCGGCCGCCGCAGCCACGGCTTGCTTCTTGGTCCCCGCGCCGATCGTGTCCGCGGCGGGCGGGATGGCGCACGCCGACCACTTCCAGCCCGGCACGTTCGCCGGCTCGTCGAGCAGCGAGAGGAGCAGCGCGCTGTCGGGAGCGCCGGTCTCCCCAGCCGCGGGCAGGAGGAGGGTAGTGATCGAAAAGCCGGGCATGTTGAGGCTCGTCTACGGGGTCGAGTGAGCATAGAGGGTCGCTCGCGGGCACCCGCGGAAGGACGCACCATGAACGTGCCGGCGACGAGCCGCTCGATCGTAACGCCCTTGGCCTCCAGCGCACGGCGAGCCTCGCCCGCGACGTTCGCGAGCTCGAGCTCGCTGACCCCGCCGAGGTTGTTCACGAGGAGGACGACGCGGTCCGAGCCGTCGTTCTTGAACGGGAGGAACGAGCGCTCGGGGTCCGTCGTCGCCGTCAGGAACTCGACCAGCTGCGGAAGGAGCTCCTTCAGCGGCGGGACCGGTGACAGGCGGCGGTGCCCGGGCTCGTTGTGGATGCCCATCCCAATCTCGATCTCGGCCTGCCCGAGGTGAGACTCAGCGGCGGCGGTCCCTGGGACCTACAAGGGTCGTCGTCGGATGCATGTGTTAGTCTTTCCTTCGGGACCAAATTTCCGTCTCGCACTAGCTCACATGGCAGTGCTCCAGGCCGACACCGATCGTCCCGACGCGTGAGGACACCCATTGGGCGGTTGAGTACACGTCCTCGAGGCTCGCTCCCCGCCTTGCCAAGGCGCCGGCAACCTTGTAGACGACGCAAGTTCCCGCGAGGCCTCTGGAATGTAGAGTGAGTGCAACGCCCCCAGAGATGTATCCAGCGGTGCGAAAGCCTCACCGGCGTCCAACAATCTTCCCTTGGGTCTTTCCTACGGCTACGTCATCGCCCACAATGACAAACTTGACGCGATCAGCCTTGTCAGGATGAGCGGCCGCGTACTGCTCCTTCGCCAGTCCAAAGTTGAGAATATCGCCAGTGTAGTTTCTGCAAGGATGATCAGATGACGTGGCAGGCGGCGCCGAGATGCACATGACATACTTGACGATGATCACAGTGCTTGGAGCGGCGTAAGTCAAGGGGTTTCTTCGCGGAATATACGGAGATACTCGTAGCTCACCCCTTCTCGCTCCCTACGAGATCGATTCCACGCCTGACCTGCGCAGGGTTCGGGGAAGCGAATATGCTGCCGCATACAGCAGCTTAAACGCACTGTCAGTTGTGTACAACGACAATCGCGAACTTCTGAGTTCGGGGCAACTCACCGGTAAGAATGCCGTCACCTTTGTAGAATGCTTCAGCACGATGCTCTTCTCAGCGATCCCTTCGAAGCAAACTCACCAACAAAGCCTGCATGGGACGGCTCATGTCCGGAACCACCACCACAGATCAGAGCGACCTTGGTGGGATCGGGAGACACGACATAGATTACTGGAAGCACCACGGTATCTGATCAGGGGCCGATCTTGCGTCATCGTCTGGTTACACCACCCACCTTTGTTTTCAGTATCGAGCGCAAGCTGAGGGTTCAACGAGCAGAGGCCCTGAAGCGAGTCGAGGACGAGCGTGTCGGGATCATTGAGGAAGTGCTTCGCTAAGATTGCGCGTCAGATTGCGCTCTCGGCTAGTAGAGAATGCAGCGGGGGCACTGAACAGCGCTTACCCAGAGCGGACATGACGAGAGGATTCGATCGCCTCGAAGTCGACGAGGCAGACGGCAGCGGAGAGGGTGAGAGAAGAGCTAGAGGCTGAAGAGAGTTCGGGTGTCTCAGGGCTCGATGTCAGTGGCTTATAACGTTATGACGCGTCGGGTCCCCGCTCCCGCATGAAGCTTGGCCTGCAAGTATAGCTGTTCCTGTGACCATCTCCATCTTATGGAGACGGCATCACCGATGCACATCCAATGCAGTACTCTCCCGGTCATCTCTCCCATCCCATACGCTAGGATTATCCGTGGTGTGCTGCTTGCGACGTCATTATTGGCTGCACCCATATTACCAATAGGACTGGACGAGTGCGTTCGACGCCTGGGCTCGAGCCTGTCATCGAGGAGAGTTCTGCATGGGAATCTTGCCGCTGGGGATATCGCGGCCCGGCTAGACCAAGCTCACTAGCCCCTGCGAAGTTCTAAGCCGATGCGAGTCTTTCGAGTCTGGCCCGCGAGCCTAGCTGCGAAGCACGCAGCACTTCCCGCGCACATCGTCATCGATTCGTCAACACCTAGGGGAAGCTGAGGCCTGCGGCTGGCCGGTGCTCCGATTGCGAACGAGAATGGGATTACATGGCTGTGATGCTCTACTACGACATGTACTCATTAGCTGAGTCTACCTATTTACATCGACGTGCATTGTACGACGCGGTCCACTCGTGCGCTTACGGGGACGCTCAGCGCATCCGCCGTCCTCCGGAACCCTCGCATCCTCATCACGGGGCCGGGGAAGACATGTTCTCTTCTTCATCCAAGTCCGACTCTGCAGGGGTCATTAGCACGTCCGAGGCGTCATCGGGGCCATCCACGCCTTCCAGTTCGTCAGTAGAGAACGTCGCCTGGCGCAGGCGCATGCTCTCAGACGGGACGTAGTCCACCTCGAAATGGATCGAGTCGAACTCCTCGTCGTCGTGCTCCAGATCAGGTTCCGCATCGACAGAGGAAGGGGATCCGTGTGACGATGGTCCGGCGAAGTCTGCCGACGACTGGAGGACGGGGTCGAACATTGCGTACTCGAATGTCGGAGGCGGGAAGTTCTCAAGCGGAGGGGGAATCAATTGGGGGGACGAGGGGGCTATGGAGTTCGGTGTAGGCCACTCCAGGACGGTCGGAGGCACGCTTGCTACTCCCGATGGCTCATCACGGGATACCGAACCCTCGCTGGGGGGCGTAGGGAGCTGAATGTCTTGAGGAGGAGCGGGCTCCGGCTCTCTAGGCCGTGAACGAGCTGCTTCAATCTTGTCATGGCTCTTGCCGCCTAGTGGGCGAGCCGTTCGCCGGCGGTAGAAGAGCAAGTACGCATTCTGGTTCTAAGGGTCGCGCGAATCAGTATTTGGTCACGGATATGGCGGCATGTTGGACAACACTCACTACGGCCTTCTCCGCGGACGACGGCGTGACGTACGAGTCGTCGAAGTGATACCACTTATCTGTGACGTGGTTGAGTGCGAACGCGCGGTAATGTCCTCCACCGAGCCCGCCCATGTGCTCATCCACTGCGAAGAGGTCGTAAACGAGCGGCTCCTCCAGATCATGCAGCCCAAGAGGCTCAACGTCGACACCCTGCTCTGCAAGTCGCTTGCCGACCGATCGTTCCCCAACCATAGCCGTGAGGTCAAGGTTTTCGATGGGGAACTCAACAAGCGTGTCTATCTTGTCGCGGAGCATCCGGGAATTGCTGAACCGCTTCAGATGGACGACAAGGATGTCAGGCAGCTTCCACAGATCGAAGCGCTTCGTCGCCTGTTGGTGCTTCTTGCAGCGTGGGCAATACCATAAGTCGTCCTCCCCAAGTTTCTCCTCACGCGTAAACTCATCCAGGCAATCTTGAAGCGTAATCCCCCTCTTCTTCTGTGCTGCTGATGCTTGACGTGATGCGGTGAGTTCTGGGTGGACGAACTCCTCCCACTTGTCCCAGAGCGCATACTCCCAACGTGAGCGTTCATCGCCGAAGTAGAAAGCCTTGAGCTGGTCGTCGAATTCGATGTGGAAGAGGTCCTCTGGGAGCAGCAGCACTCCATCCTTCGCCTTTGCTGAGCGGTCCTCCCAAGAATCAGAACGGGAGCTATTGGCACCGAAGGCATTGTAGCCGACACCGTACGGCTGGGTCCCTCTCTGAACGCGGAGTTGGAAGATGTTGCGCTTGAAGCCGGTCTTTTGCGGTGGTCCATCGTGAGGCACTTGCAAGTTCGCATCTTCATCTGCTTGTTGCACAACAGTCGCTTTCTCGTCTACGATATCGCCCTCTTCGGGAACAGGTTCCTCAACTGTGACGACTTCACCGTTCTCCTTGATTTCGGTGATGATGTCTCGAACCGGAGGACTTGCGATAGGAATGTGGACGGGCTCCATCTCGTCCGAGCGACCCATCTCCCAAGTGAAAAGATCGCGTGCATTCCGAGTCCACCGCTGGAGGCGGTCCGCAACGGCATCGTACATGGCGTCTGGATCTTTCGCTTGTTCTTTGGAGATGACGGTAATAAGGGGATATCCAAAGAAGGAGTGTCCGCGGCCATAGCCTGAGCGGGGTGGCTGCGCGATCTCCGAGGCGAAAACAGAGACAATGAACGGATCATCCGGTTGAGGTTTATAGGTCCTGCTCTGCTGCGCATGGCAAGGAAGCTCAAAACAAACGATGTTATCGTTCTCCCCCATTTCGTCGCAGCCGACGGTGTCGTCGAGGTTCTTGTAGAAACGGTGATTGAAGAGTTCTAAGGTGAGCAGCTGGCAAGTTGTGAGCGGTGAACAGATATCCTCAGCTAGGTATCGAGGATACATACATTATCGGGGTTCGTATTCATCCACCGACCCAAGAGCTGACGCAAATCCTTGAATGTCGCTTCCCGGTTAAGCTCGACGGGTATCTTGTCAAGAGTTTAGTATGCCACATCAAGGATATTCAGTGGGTAATAGACGTACCCGGAGATGTGGCTTCTCATGGTCCCACGGGACATAGAAGACTTGGTGATGCCACTTCTTCTGGATTGGTAGCGGTAATGTGAGATACATGAAGGGGTCGAAGGTTATCGACACCTGAACCAGTGACTGCTTCAGCATGATGTATAGAAGATTTAAAACCCAAATATGTTACCTTTTCGCACTCGGGACACACCAATGTGCTCTGATACTGGCCTTGGAACAGGTCCACAACGACGCTGTCGTTCCGCTTCATATAGCCTTGCCATGATGCGTTGGCAAGCTCTACGAGCTCCTTATCTCCACCGCCTTCCCAATCCGGTTTTTCTACATAGGGCTTCTGTAGCACGCGATTGAGGTCCTCGTGAAGACCATCCAGCAAGAAGGCAACCAATTCCTGAGAGTCGTGTTGCTGGTACCCGCTGAACTGCGGCGCAAACCGTTGCAGCGTCTGCTTGAACTCACGGGGCATGTATGATGTCATGGGAGCCTCCTCATCCCATATGCGCGACAGAAGCACACCGAAAGCCTGTGCGATCGCGCCGTGCATGCCAAGCGGATTGTCTGGGTTTAGCTCTTCTTGGAACACTCCTGCTTGAAAGTAGTCCATGAGTTCTGGGGTGTGGACAAGGCATTGAATGGCGGAATTCATGAAACAAGTATTCCCCCTGCAACGCGGTCAACCCTTTTCCGCGAGGTAATATTTGAAGATACTCACATGTTCCCCAGTCCCATCGTGCCTGGTTCGTGCAGCTTCGTCCGTGTAGACGAGCCTTGCTTGTTGACATTGGCTTGACTGTTGGACAGTCCGAACGGCGATGGCGCAGTTGTGGCGGTGGCAGAACTCTTCATGCTCTTCGATCCCATTTTCGAGAAGAAGTCGTTGCCTGTGTTGAAGAGAGGCGCTGATTGCGTAGGCGGCGGCGGTGGGACGGGTACAGGGGTTGTGGGTATCTCTGCAGCGTTGACAACCCACGTCGCGTTCGACCCCATGAACTCGACTGCGAAGCCTTCACCTGAGTCAACGAACTCCTCTTCTACCGAGCCCCGCTCGTCATCAAGGAGCATTGCGCCGCACGTGCGTAATGTACTCGCTGAAAAGAGCATCCCGTCTGAGGCAGCAGTCGAGGGAATCCTCCACACTCGATATAGTCCTGGCAAGGCTTTGTCCGATGCGAAGGCCTCTGCGAAGACTCTGCACGCGTCGCTGACTTTGTCTGTAGATGACACCGTCACAGTCTTCACAGGAACGGTCTGTCCAGGAATGCTCTCTGGGACCAAAAGGTACACATGGAACTTGGGTGGATGAAGCTCCAGACTGGCCTCTTTCAATATCCCTCGTTCGATGACCGTCCTCGGCAGCGGAAACTTCGGAGGACCGTACCTGCGAAACAAGGAGGTTAAGAGCTTGACAGGATGAGAGGGTCGAGGGCGAGTCCACTTCAAGCTTAGTATCATTGTAGAGGAAGAAGGCAGACGGCGCCTTGCAGCCGCGGTCGCCGAAGTCCACACTCCTCGGTCATAAGAACATGCGTCATCCACGCATACTCTGCCAGAGATGAAGTAGTCGGTGCATGCACCACACACATGGGTAATACCGTGCAAATAATTGCACTGCGGTAACAAATTACTCGCCACAGTGGCGTGAAGTGCTCCGAATACACCAAAATACTCGACTTGTTTGTAAACCGAGGGGTACGCACCATTCTTCGAAGAGCTTCCACGTATCCTCTGGGACAAACTCGCAATCGACGTGTTCGATTAAGGGAGATGTGACCTCCCCTGCCGCATTGCAGAGCGCGGTGTTGTCCACCGGACCAACGTCTTTCTCTTCAATTCCGCCCTCTTTGTCTTCGTCGCCGGTCATCGCCTTGCGCCACCGGGTGTACCACCTTCGCGAGACAACGCACCATATCTCGCCAGAGCCCATCTGCCTCTTCATAGCAGCCTCCACGTGCTGCAACTTCCTGGCGGGGGTCCAAGTAGGGAGTCCGACTCCTCGATCCTCGCCTTGCTCGGCCATGTATGCATCGATGTCAGCGTCCGTGATAGTACTCGCGGTTTTTGAGGACGCGGAAGCGGTCATGTCGTTCGCCTGGGCGGCCTGAGGATCCTGGGAGGCCGAGCGTTTTGGAGAAGAAGTAGAAGCCTCCGATTCCATAGATAACGAACGTTGTCTTTTTCGACTTGTGGTGGGGTCGTTGATGGTTAACGAGGGAGTGGTCGGTGGCGAAGGCGGCGTCAGCATAGCATTAGTGGTCGTGGTATGAGGAAAAGGTAAACGTCCCAAGGGGAGGCCAAGTGCTGGCCACCCGAGATGGCCGCGTACATATTGTAGACAAGCGCCGACGCTTTAGCCGCCCGCCAGTGCAAGAGCTAGCACTATCCAGAGCTTTGTTGTGGGCGGTTTCAGATATCTGCGGCGCGCTTTATGTGGTTTCAAAGAAACAATGTAGTGGAGTTGGATAGGTGGTATCGAAAGACAGCTAAAACGTGTACCCGGACAGTCGTATTACATATGATCATCGAATCTCCTAAGCACCCCAGCAAGCGCGTTGTCCACATCGGTCAAAGTTGTCTCCTTTCGCGCGACTTCCATGTACGCCTCGCCCTCTAGTTGTCGTCCATCTGCGGTCGCTCCCAGACCACGCTTCCCAATGAACCAGTGTTGTGGGTTCTGTCCACGGGAGAAGACTTCGAGAACATCGAGACCGCTGTGGAAGTTCTTAGCATGGGACAAATCTTGGCCGCTAATCACAGGAGCAGAACACAAACCTTCTCAGCAGTTCCTGTCCATTGTAAAGGTGCTCTGAACGAACATCAAAGGAAACGGCCCCTGAAGTTGTGTATTCATCAGACAGTACAATATACTTGTCCTTAGGCTGGAGAATTTTCGCGGCAGACGGGATTTGCTGGGCGCTGAGCCTGCGTGAATGTCAGCAGACTAGAATAGGGTGCAAAACTACAGCACAAACCGAGCTTCTTCGGAGATAACTGCTTGCATATCGCCAATGACTGCCAGGCAATCCCCCGCCAGTTTAGCTACGTCGATGATCTGATCCGTGTTGGCCACGACAGCTATTGTGCATTCGCCTTGCTGTTCGAAAGTGAGTACCTGATCGTCGAGTGCATGATATCTGGAACGCACAGTGAGGTGCAGCACACGTTTCTTCTCTGTCTTCAACACATCTTCTGAGCTTGCAAGCTGGACTGTGACAGTGAAAAAGTCGCGAGCGGGGCGAGGTTCCTGGAGGAGTGGCAGCGAAGGCGGAGGACGTGCAACACCCGGCACAGTGAGATGCACTCCATCGGCTTGAGTGTCCGGCGCATCCACGGGGGACGCATCTACCGGGGAAGTGTTACCTCCTGGTTGAGGGCTTATCTCTCCGAGTTGTGAACTCCTCGAGAGGGCCGACGGAGCGGGTGAAGCTGCGCGTGTGTACGATCCTACGCTCTCCGAAGATATCGCCTCCAGCAATGACGCCGTGTCCACGTCTAAGGTGTCTGTCCGTGCAGGGGCCGATTTTGCTTCCCCATTTCCTGGGGGGTTAGGATCTTGTGTACCCTCTACTATATCGGCAAGACTCGTCGCGGTGGCGGATGGTATCAGAGCACCGGGAGACCCCTTCGTGTTTCCGCCCTTGCCAAATGTCAGGTAGCCCGGCCAGCCCCATTTCAGGTTTTTGACGTCGAGATTGAAATTCATGTTCGGCATGGTGGGCATGGGAGGCATAGAAAGGCCCATAAGGCCTGTGTCGATAGACACAGCTTGCTTTGTATGACCAGACGAAGATGGTTTCTGAGGCGTGATGCTCGCTGCGGACTCTGGTGGCCATGAGGGTTTGCGCTTGTGTTGTGGAACTGAGGGTGGAGGTGGCGGTATACGAGCAAGAATGTACCGGACAAGGGCAGCCGGGTATCGCGGATTGTGCGAGGGTATAACGTACGGTGGGATTAGGGCAAACGCCATAAGTTCTTCCGGGAGTATTGATACAAATTGATCCAAGAGAGGGGCCAGTTTAGCATGCAAGGGATGCCTGGGTAGACCTATGACGTGTAAGGATATGCCATGAATGGCTGGTTAGTGGCACATACCAAGATGCGTTCCAAAGTTCTCGCCATCCGGGTCCCACTTCCATGCGAATACAGTGAAGAAGCGTTCTAGCTGTAACTCCAATGCCTGTTGACCGGGACTAGATAGGATAGAGCTAAACGACCCATGTAGGAGCTGACACATAATGTTAGTACGTTCGCCAACTTGGTCGCGTAGTAAGCTCACCTTAAACTCCTCGTAACCTCGCCGGAGATGTGCTCGTAACGCCGTATCATGTAGGGACCCATCATGATAATCATATACGACGGGCGGAGAGGTTTGCGACTCCTTTCCCTTTCCTTTAGCATTCCCTTTGGCCTCCCCCTTGCTCTTATTAGTGGGAGGAGCGCGAGGAGTCTTGGCAACTTCATAACACTAACGTACACAAACGTCAGAACAACCCTTCACTTTATGAACAAATGGTTGGCATAGCTGCAATGCTGTTCCACCCAGTACCGTGAAATGCCACAGAGGAAGAACCCACTTACAGCATGCATCCAGAAGTTGGGCTCGGGGGAGAACATAACCATACGCCTCGTCTGTGAGTGCACGTTCTCACACGACACCTCTGCGTTGAACATCCTATCGTCGACGTTCAAGCTAGCTCTAATATTGCCGCATAGGAGTACGTACACTCACTCCGAGAAGTTGACCAGCGCTTTAGCCAAACCGATTTGCCTCAGAATCCTATCCCGAGAGACGGCATGTTCTCGTGCTGTATAGAACAGGATGTGGGCCTGCTCTTCGGCATCCTCGTTGTCTGGATCTAGGTGTGCGGGTTTGAGTGTCGGGTTATAAATCGTCAGGTAGAGCAGCGAGGGCGGGATGCGGCTCTGAGTCATTGACGGTGGCAGATTGAGTGAGAATAGAGCACGCCGCGGTGTAGTCGGAACGGACTCCAGGATACTTGGCCCCGGGCGCTCTCGCCGAGGGTCCATATCCGGCGAACACGCCCCCATCCTGCTCACATCATCTTTCCCCTCGACCACATTCACAAACTCCGCACCACACATGTCCTCCGCCGACGCGCTGAAACTAGAAATTGAACGCCTCAAAGGTGCGTTGATCTTACGGCCAGATTACGGTGCGCTGACGTGTCCACAGGCGCAATAAACCGACACAAGACCGGTGAACCACCAATGCGTCCCCCGGGGGGAGGTTCATCCTCGATGCACGTTCGCAACAACGTCTATGTGAACCCGAACTACAAGCCTCCTGTTAGGCGGTATCAATCGGCGCCCTCAGTGGCCCCTCAGCATCCGCCTACTCGGCCGCCAACTAACCAACCTCAAGACACGCATGATGTAGTGCTCAACGGGGTCGCGTTTGAGTCTTCGGCTCGCTCCCTAGTGCGCAAAGATTGTAAGTAGCAAGTGGTCTGATGCGTTTGACTTGGTCAGGTCTCCCGTTTTAGTCGGCGGTGTTCTTTCCTTCACTCCTGTAGCTGGGTATTCCTCATCCCTGAGGGATCCGATCCACTAGGCGGCTAGACCTGACCAAGTCTCGCACACGCACGATACCTGCGTATTACTAAAGGGAGTCATAGTACCGAAACCCGCTGCCGCAACCAAGCCACCCCAAGCAAGTACAGCAACAGCTCCTTCACAACCCTACCGGCCATTTGTTAGAAATAATGCAGGAACTTTGATGTCCTCCGCGCGACCTTACAAGCCCAAGTCGTCTCGAAGAGGTCGAGGAAGAGGAAGAGGAGGTAGTCACAACATGACTCTTGATAATACCCGAAGACCCTACCAGTCTGTTTCCTCAGCCGCACCACAGCTAAACACGTTTAACCCTCGGTCCAGGTCACGCCGCATGGCCCCAAAGCGCAAGTACTCCGACAAACCTTGCCCGCGATTCACAACAACAGGTGTGTCTCTATCCTCTCGTTCCGCTTTATCTCACGTACAATTCCTTCCTCTTCCAACCTAACCCGCTCCCCGACTGACGCAGGTTCCTGCAACCGTGGCCTCACCTGCATGTACCAGCACGACCCAGCGAAGATAGCGATTTGCTGGCCCTTCCTGCAGGGCACCTGCACGCACACCGCCGACGCGTGCGCCCTCTCCCACGACCCGACCCCGGAGCGCACCCCGCTCTGCGTGCACTTCGCCAACAACGGCCGCTGCACGCGCACCAACTGCCCATTCCCTCACGTCCGCGTCGGCGCGCGCGAGGGTGTCTGTCGCGACTTCGCCGTCCTGGGATACTGTGAGAAGGGTCTCGACTGTACCAAGCAGCACGTCCGCGAGTGCCCGGACTTCGCGGAGAAGGGGCAGTGCACGACTAAGAGGTGCAAGCTCCCCCACGTCATCCGCGCCAACCGGAATCGCAAGGCCGCAGTCACACAGGCAGGCCCATCATCGGCGACTACGCCCTCCACTGCAGCATCTTCCTCTTCAGCTGGCCCTGATAGTGCTGTTGGTACTGATGGTGCGTCCAGCTCTCGTCAGGTCACAGCTGAGGACGGTCAACTCGGGGACGAGTTTATCTCTCTCACATTCAACGAGAGCGAGAGCGAAGACAGCGATGAAGGCGACGACGATGAAGATGAAGATGATGACGACGAAGCTGTAGATGACGGCGAAGACGACGACGAGGGTTTAGAGGACCACAGCGACGAGAATGGTGTCGCTGACGGTTGATGTATATAGAGCCATGTTGTGTCTCTTGTTTTGTTCGTTCGTGTACAGGCACCCTTCATGTATTACCTTCACGATGACAATGACGATGGATAACGTTCAGACTTTTCCCTTTGAAGATGTGCTCCGACGTCCCTCAAAGAACTTCGTGCTAAAATACAACGGCGGCATGGGCTGTATTGATGTTCATAGCGAGGAACATATATATGCGTGGAAAGAGGAAAACACAGCATGAGAAGTGACCCGACAACATTACGCCTCCGTCAACTCGCGCAGCCGACGAACCGTGCTACAAGAGCGAGTCAACTCAATGCAAGCAGTTGATATAGAGAGGAACATACCTGCGGACTGTCGCCGCCGCGGTTGTCGCGAGGGTCCACGCACCACCAGCGATGGTCTTCTTGCACGAGCTGCATTTCCAGATACCAACGGCCTGGCGTTTTACGGAGTCCTATCCAGAACGGCAAACATATCAACGATGGGGACATCGAAGCTTGGTAAAGACGGTAGGGGCGAACCTTGCCGCAGAAGGTGCAGGTGTAGCGTGCGTGCTGGGTGATTTCCATCTAAACAGGCCAGATGAATAACCTTGGGAAATGGAATGGCAAGAACAACGCACCTTTTTGACCTGCTTGCGCAGGGAGGCACCATAACGCTACATATGCAGCAGACCCATCAGCACCACCATCCTCCCAACAAGACGGTTCCTCCGCCTCGACGTTTGTAGAATCATGTACTCACAGTACCGTACTTGCCGGTAACGCCAACCTTGCGAGTGCGCTTAGTCTGCCATGGCGAACAATAGGATCAGCATCTCCGCAAAGAGATTCGGGAGGAGGCCACGCACCATCTTGAGGGATTTGCTGTCGGGGACGTTGAGTACGGCGGCGTGCTTGCTGTGGGCCTACCTGAAAGTTAGGCGTGCACAAATCGGGGTAGAACTGTACAGTCGGTGCAGCCACCGTACGTTACATAAGCACGGCTCCTCTGGGATTCTGTCTCGTGATCAGATCGGTTGGCGCGCGGCTTTTCGGCGCCCATTACGTCACCGCACAGGACATCAGGCTCAATGACACTGCCTTCGCAACCTGCGCGCGGCGGTGGGCGTATCAAAGAGCAGGCTCAACTTGTCCCGGCTCGTTACCATCCGAATCGGAGGATAGCCCATCCAGGAGTCCTTGCAGGCCGAGCGGGCGCGGCGTTCAATGCATGCAGATCCGGTCCCATGGAGGCCGTATATAATCCCCGGCCCTGGCCGGTGCACATCGCTTACCCCCATCCCCATTGTCCGCGTGCCTCCGCTGCTCCCGGCTTACTCTTAGACCACGACGACCCCACCTTGTGGTCCAATATCCATTGCCAGACGTTGAAACTTATCTTCTAGCTTTCTCGCAGACTCAATCGCAGCACCCATCATCGCGCTCTCCCAAGGTCCCAACCATACACACCATGAGCGTGGATTCCGCACCACATCGTCTCGCCCAGATAGAACCGGTGCCTGCGCCTTGGACAGTGAAAGCAGAAGTAAGTCTTCGAGCCCCAGTCTTCCCGCGTGCGCTCTGAGCCTATGTGCAAATCTAGGCATGGTGGTTCATCACTTCACTCGGCGCGAAAACGCCCGAGCTTGGTGAAACGCTACCTATCAACTACTTCCCCTCCCAAGAACGGCAGCTATACCAGACTAGCATGGAGCAGGGAGCCTTCCGTGGCGGGCGAGGGTCCGTCACATTGCTTCGCTATATCGACACACCTATAGGTAAGACGTGAATTGAGTGGTCCGGTGTAATGTCAGGGTGCTGAACCCCCCTGTGCAGGGCCCTTTGATGAGTTGGCAATCTCTCCGGGAGAGTTTACGAACCCGTTTGAAGAGCCTTCGCATCGCGTAACCCGTGCATATGTTTCTAGCTTGGCGGCGGTTGTCAACGGTGAGTTTATGACGATCTCTATCCGGCTCTTGACTTACAATTGTTGACAACCACCCCCTTAGGCCGCTCAAACTGGGGTCTCCCTCGTGAACTCGCCCAGTTTGTCTTTACGCCGTCCCTCGACGACTCCGACGGGACCGAAGTCCGTGTCTATCCGGCCATATCCTTCACCCCCGTCCAATTCGCGTCAGAAGCATGTTTCGCCGCGCTCATTAAACCAATATCCTGGTTACCTTCGATCCCGACCAGCCTCACCCACTTTCCGCATGTCAAGCTCTCCCAACCACCCTTAGAGGCCTCGGATGACCCGGCATATGACGGCCTCGTAGCTGCATCGAAGTGGCACGTGCTCGACTGTAGCGCGTACAAAGGTCGGGCAAAGCCCTTCCGCTGCTCTGGCATGCTTCAGCCGAAGGACGAAGGGGTGAGCGTGAATCCGGAGAGCGCCGCGAAGCCCTCGAGACGCAAGGACAATAAGCTGGTCTATGCAGACGGCGTTGCGTTCCCTGAGGTAGATCCCTACAGCACGGGCATTCATTGGACAGAGATAGAGATTGCGCTTCCTCAAGCTGTTCCTCTCGCTATGCTGTAGTTTGTCGGAGGTATTTTCTTTTTACGGGGACAATCTTTTTACGGGGACAATTCGAGCTAGTACCTCCTTGTAATCGTAGATCTGTATTTTATGTTGAGTATACATCTTAGAAGGGTGCTCATAAACAGTGAATGCAGGACGCACAGGGCTGTCGGAGGCGCTCTTGGTCCTTCGGCCCGCGGAAGTCCGGCCGAGACCAAGCGCGTCCGTCTCCGTACGACGCGTCAAGTCCACACTCATGCACCATTGACCCTATCCAATACCTACTCCAACGCCGTCTCTCTCTGTCACCACATCATGGCGACTCTACGGGCGACACGTCTTCCGAAGCGTGCTCTCTTGCCTGGCGCACGACGGACAACGGTCGCCACACGGCTGCACTCCTCTCTACAAGCTGGACGACCCTCTGGACAATCGAGTGTCAACCCCGACGAGATTGCACACTTCTCAAAGCTGTCGCAGATGTGGTGGGATGAGCGCGGAGAGTTCGGCCTCCTCCACAAGATGAACCCCGTCCGGATGGAGTTTGTTCGCCAGAAAGTGGTGCGTCTACAAGGTGTCAGTGCAGTCTACATGCGTCTTACGTGACATCGTTGGAAAGCTTGAGACACAACGCGAGGATGGGGCAACAGTGAATGAGGCTCGGCCACTTTCCGGGCTGGACGTCCTAGATGTGGGTTGCGGTGGCGGTCTACTTAGTGAGGTACGTGCTAGAATGTGAATGTCTTTCGGACGTGCCTCACAAGTACTTCAAGACCTTGGCAAGATTGGGCGGTAGGACACTGGGGATCGATGCCACCCCATCCAATATTGCCATTGCATCCTTGCATGCAGGGGCGGACCCAGCCTTCTCAGCGGGGACTTCATCCCCAAAGCGCGGTAGTCTCACATATGAACACACATCCGTGGAGGAACTTCTCGCACAGAGAGGGCCGAAATCGTTTGATGTCGTGTGCTCTATGGAAGTCATCGAACATGTAGACAACCCAAGGACTTTCCTGTCGAACTGTGCAACATTAGTGAAGGCAAGCCCACCAACATCTGTTTGACGCGTACAAGCACTGACATCTACACCTGGACAGCCTGGCGGTCACCTCTTCTTGTCTACCATAGCCCGCACCCCCCTCTCGTACATGCTCACAATCTTCGCAGCTGAGCACCTCCTTCGGCTGGTCACCCCGGGCACGCACACTCACTCAAAGTACATCAACCCCGACGAACTCACCAACTTCTTCCTTGAAGCTCCTGTTACCTCTGATGTTCCCGCCGACCAGGCCCACACCGCGCGACCGTGGATTACCCGCCTCTATGGCGGGCATCCTACCCGCAAGGAGGCAGAAGTTAGGGGAATGCTCTTCTTACCGTGGAAAGGAGAGTGGACGTTAGTACCCCGAGGTGCGCCGGGTGCCAGTGTCTGGGCAGAAGCCTGTAACTACATGTTCTGGGTCCGGAGACCTTTCGAATAGATGCCACGTCGTGTGGTTTCTATCTGTACTTGTTCCTGCTTCCCCGAAATGGTGTGATATACTCCTGACTCTCGCATTTCATCGTTGAATGGGGCAAGGAACACGGTACGCCCTCAGACTAGTTTCAAAGACATCCTTGTCCGCTATCCTTTACAGATCTCTGACTGACTGCATATGATGCCAGATTCTGTCTTCCGGCCTGTCGGTACTACAGTCTTTCGAAGACGACCCCGGAGTCAATCTTGAATGGTTGGACACGCACGTTTTCTACCTCCCTCCCGCCGTCAGCCTCCTCCTGAGTCCCTTGAGTGCACAAGTATCACGCTCGACCAGACCTGTCCTCAAAGGGAAGCATTCAAACCGGGACTGGCACAGACAAAATCTCTCATAAATCCCACCAACGGAAGACCCCTATCCCCACCTTCCTTCGTCTTCACTCTTACATCTTCCAACACCCCACAGACTCTCCTCACCCGCCTGCTGTGCAGCGCTCACCACACCCCAACTTCAATCATGTCTTTCCTCGCGAGCAACTTCATCCACTGCGCCCCCGCGTCGCCGTGCGGCACGCCCTTCTTCGTGGACACCGAAGACGGGCTCATGAAGCAGCCCATGAGGCGGCTCCAGGCCGAGTACATCGCCTGGGAGCAAGCGCAGCTCACGCGCGAGATGATGTTCGCGGGCGAGATCCCCTCCGCCGGCTCAGAGGGAGAGATGTGGCGCAGCGGCCCCGTTGCGTCTGACGCAGAACCTGTTACTGAACCGGTCGAGGGGTTCCCCAGCGCAAGCGAGGCCGACGCCCGGAGCGATCGGGTGGAGGAGGGCGGCAGTGGGGTTCCAGAGGGAGTAGTGGCGGCTGAGGAGAGGGACGCAGGCGAGTTCCACGAGGATGAAGACGATGGCTACCTCGCCGACGTCAGCATGGACGACGCCTACCGCCCACTGCGCGCCCGTCGCAAGGTCGTCGCTAGCTGCTCCGACATGAGCCTCGACGACAAGGCGGAGGTCGAGCTCGGCGACGACGCCGCCGCCTCCGCGGACTACTTTTGGGACAGCCATTATTTCTGGTACGCGCTCTCGCCTCATCGCCCCCCAGACGATGAACTGACGGGATGTCAATAGCGTACGCGCCAATTCTGGCCCAACCAAGCCACAATTCGACTGGCTCCCGTCTTCCCAGTCTTGCGGTAACTTCGGTGCAAGCCCCGAGATCAGGTCCGTTGGATGGCGGATGGTAGAAGACGTACAAGAGCCTCAAGTTCCGGCGGCTGGCACTTTCTACCCCGGGCCCTGTACAGCTTACAGGTGTGTGCTCTTCTCCGGGAAACCTCTGGCGAGGCCGTACTTACTTTGTTCTCACAGCGCCGTCGACAGCCGTGACGAGCATCTCAACCAGTCCTCGGTCGACGGTTCTTCGAAGTTCGACCCCGACTGTCGGGAGCCCTCACCGACCCTCCCTCCGATCCTTGAGGACGACGAGCCAATCGAGGAACCAGAAGATGACGTACCGGCAGAGGAAGCAGAGGCTGACGAGCCCGAGCCCGAGCCCGTATTCGACATGCGCAACCACCAGTACCAGCCTCCTCAATATTGGCGGTCCAGGTACGGCGTCGGCCGCCGGAGCGCACCGCCAGCCCTCGACACGGTCCCCGAGGAGGACGAGCGGCCCGCTGACGACGCCTCGCACGAGGCTGACTACTCCAACATTGCGAAGGACGGCGGTGCCCGGCGCGCCGCTGACTTCCTGATGGAGGCCGCGCTGGACGCGGAGTGGGTTTTTGTCGAGCCCGCGATCCCGGCGTGGGTGCCGGACACCCTCGACGGTGAGGGCTACATGGTAGTTGACATAGTTGCCCGCCGTTTGGCTAAGTCGAGGCGGAAGGGCTCGCGAAAGGGGGTCACAGGCGACAAGGTGAGCCTCGAGTCTGTCGTTCGCGTCAGAGCGCTAGCTGATTCCAGGTCAGCCTCCAGCAAAGCGGACGTTTTGGGGCCGGTTGCGGTCGAGCGCTGCGCATTAAACACTAAACGTCTTGGATATTCACTCGACAGCGTCATTCATACCGGTGCGTGTTCTCCTCCTCTTCGTCGGGCGACCTCTGATGCGTTGACCTCAGGTTTCGGCGAGTTGCGGCACTTGTTTTGCCCAGCCGCGGCGGAAGTGACCGAGGCAAACTCGAGACATACCCCGCGCGCACCGCCGCTTCCGACATTCAACATGCAAAAAACCAGATAACGTAAAAATCCTGAACAACTCCAGCGCTCCCTTGGAGTCAACATCTCAAAAACTTTGCGTCTAACTCGTGCTTCGTGGCTTCGAACCGGAAACCCTAGTTGCGCGTCACTTCAGAACTTCGACTCTCCCATGTACTCGCTTGTCTGGACTCCCTATAATTTGTAGTCTGGGACCCTGTAGCATCGAGACTCGGATAGAAAACGGAAAACCTACGTATGACAGTCTCGGGTCTGGATACTCTTCTATAGACTCCGGGCTTGGGACTCGGATAGAAAACGGAAAACTTTCTTACGTCTCGTTTCCGGATCCCTTTGTGTATAGCTTGGCCTCTCTGTCACTTTGTAGATTCCGGGAAATCATGTATACTCTATGCCCTCACGGCTCGCACGTACTTCCTTGCCTAACCATCAAATCCGCGTGGACATCCCACGTTTCCCTCGTTACTTGTATGCGTTTGGTATGGCTCGCCGCAATGAACCCTCCAATAATCGCAACGAAACGTCCTGGTAACGATGTCTGTCTATATCATATACAATAAAATTACATGGGTAGTTGAAGGCCAGGAGAATGAGAAAGAGTAATGCGAATGACAGCAAGGTGAGGATAAGCGGGACGTTGACATACTACCCAGAAAAAGCATGGTGGGGATGAAGAAGACGAGACGGCAGATGGACAGTGTGGTGGGCGCGAGATGTAGGGACTGTCGTGTAAGATCGAAGGTGGCGAAGGGCGGAAAGAGAGATGGATGAGATAGGGGGGAGCGAGGTGTGAGATGATGTGTATATGTACGTGCAGGTGGAGACGACGTGTAATGACCGCGGGTATGCCCAATGTGATTGAGACAGAAGATGAGAAGCGCGTGCGCGAGAAAGAAAAGTGCATGCGGCGGAGCTCAGGGGCAGTGCCGCGATTAACTCATGAGCCTCTCGCCCCATACAAGGCGCTGTCTGTGCGCCCGTACGGCACCGCGCAGGGTTATCCACGCGATCCACATGCACGCACAAAACACAAGTGCGAATACGGTGCGCTACAATAGGTGTCGTCAGGGCTACAGCGCGCATGGAGCACCCTGAAACACTCACTACAAGCACCTTCCACCTTTTGCCCACGGGGGCATTCGGTGTGAATATGATCGTGCGCAGCCGTAGTGACACGGGCGTATTCAGCCACTCGAGCGACGCCATAAGCTGCTGGGCCTGCGCATTACGACATGTCAGCGTTCCGGGCCAGAGCTCACGGAGTTCCGCGGCTCACTTTCTCCCTGCCGCGATCATAGACCTGGCGGATGTCTCGGATTTGGGTGCCTATTTCTGGAAGCTGCTCTTCGAGTTCTAACAGAACGGTGAGGTCTTCTTCGAGGGAGCCGGTGATACTCGGAACGGTATGCGTTAGAGCAAATTCTGTCCTGTCCCGCGTTTGCTACGAATGATATGAACAAACGCACACGCAGTTAAGTCACGAGTGAACGCACCTGTATGCCACCGAATACTTCGTGTAGCAAGTTTTCAATTGCTCGGGAGTTGCTGAGGTCGAGCGCAAGCTTGCCCTGTTTTATATATGATGTCAGTTGTGGGGCTAACCTCGGAAGGCACAGGGCATATGATTGTGGCGAGCCCAGTCTTGGCAGGAGCCTTTTTTGTGCGTGATGACATTCGCACCTGCGGTGTGAAGGCCACTCCAAATCCCCGTTCACACACCACGCTACGTACTTATTCAGTACCACTGCCTCAGGGCGCATGTGATTATGCCAGCCTGAGGAAGGCTGGGCGCGTAAGCGCCAGAAGGGGAGCGTATCCACGGCCACAGACAGGTGATGGTCTCGCGAGTGTAGAAACGGGGCAACGGAGGGAAAGATGGCTTGCGCGCGGTGCGAATGAAGGACGGGGTGTTACTGACCTCAATGTCCTTGATCTGTCGTTCGTAGAGGGAGGCACGCTTAGACGCTGACTCGAGGGCGGAGCATAGGTTCCTGCATCATATACGCTATATAACCTCCGAATACTCTGGCAAAGTATGTAGAGCACGACATACCGCGGCTGCCAGCTCTGAGCATGCTCCCTCTCCTGCGAGCTCCCCATGTCGCTGCTTCTGTTGGAATAGCTGGGACCGGGATCTTCGTGGGTGGAGACCGAAGAAGACATGAAGACCGGACTATGTATGCACTGCAGCTACAGTGAAATGGCAAGGAAGGAGGCGGAAAAGAAGGAAGAGGACGCTTTGAGGGAGAAGGAGGAGAGAAGGGGAAGAAAAAAGAGGAAGAAGGGGAAGGGGACGAGGAGGAGGGCACGGACGGCCGGGAGAGGCTTAAGAGAGATGAGGACCCTGCCGAGAGGCGCCAGGCAATTTACGCCTCAGTAGTACGTAAATCTCGATCAGAGCCGCATGTCTATCCCACGTGCTCACACGTGCCCCGCCCCATCCCCCACCGGTCCGCAGCCACAGCGCCCTCGTCCACCTCTCAGACCAGCCAGCGTCCATGTTCGCTCCCCAGCCCACCCGCGGACAGCTCCTCAAGGCCGCCCAGGGCCTCTGCGATGCCTTTTCCTCGAAAGCCGATGTCGAGACCCTCCTCTCCCACTTTTCCTCCACCCATCAGATTTCCGCCGTAGAGCACGGTCTTCCCGTCCTCGCACCCTTCATCGGACGCCCCTTCACAGGCCGAACCGGGCCCACGTCGGTCATGGCTTACTTTAACCTGCTCCGAGAACATCTCACGTACTCCGATATGTCCTTTGGTTCCTGGGTCGTCGACACCGACGCCCAGCGCGTCGCCCTCAAGGGCCGCGCCCGCTTCACCTGGGCCTCTGGCGAGGACCGGGGCAAGGACACCTGGGAAGAGGAGTTCGCCTACATCCTCGACTTTGACCAGAACGCCAAGGTCACCGACTACCAGGTCTTCGCGGACTCTGGCGCAGCGTATCTCGCCCGCCGCGGAGAGCTCAAGCAACTGTCCAAGGCTGACCGCGGAGAGGTGTGTCCTTCCCACTCCCTCGTTCCCGTTCCGCCGGGACGCGGGCGCTCAGTGCTCCTTTGTCCCCACTATGTCACCGCCCCATAGGATGAGCTTACACAACCCACGGTGCGGAGCGATGACGCGAGCGATAAGACTCTAGTGGTGTAAATCACGAGTCGAATATGGGCAAGTTCCAAGTTGTGTGAAGGATGTTCCTGTGCATCCGATGTATTTCTCCGTCGGAAGCCGTCGGCTTTAATTGAGTTGCCGGCATAGGTGGTATGGGTATGCACTGACACATTGACACATTGCAGTGGTGGACGAGTGGGGCGTATCTATGTACATTTCTAAGAACGTGTAGTACTATATGATCGTACGTTCGCTTCGAGGTGATGGATCATGCTGAATATCTACTATCATACACTAGTTCCACCAGTCCCCCTGTGCGCAAACTTCGTCATGAAAATTGGGCAGCAGCTTATTAAAAACCGGTATGGACGTGAGTACACACCGATAGACATCGGGTGCCGTGTGTGCTGCGAGTCGCGATTGGGATGCAAGAGACTTGCTTCCTCCGGGAGTACCGGGTCGAACCTAGTAGAGACGACAGCAAGAACGGTGCTCTGAAGAGCGCCGTGGCGGTAAGATGTCCGACAACAAACGGAACTTAGTACACATACACTGACCCGACTTCACAATGACAGAGCTTGGGTAGTGTTGAAGGAGGGTTACAAGATGTAACTTGAGTGCGTGCAGTGGCACGAACTATAGCAGCCTCCCGCTGTCACTTCATATCAGATTCCTACCAGTCTTTCGAGCCCATCTGCGCAAGAAAACCTTGATCCAATAGAACCATGTGGACATAGGCTAAGACCTAATAATAGAAAGTGCGTAATTTTCTACATGCACTTGCAAGAAGATCACACCAGGTGCTTGAGACACGGATATGGCATTGAGGGTCAGAAGTAAAGCAGTGACATTCACGAAACAAGATGACGAGACAAGGTCTTCCCGTGGCACGGTGCGAGAGCTAGTTATTGGTCGTTTCCAACTGTGTCGAGTGCGTGAACATTAGTTCTACTTCCAGCGACGGGAAACGAAAGAGACCTACACAAATCACTTGATGCAGTCCACTGGACACAAGGAACGCGGCAGACGGCTGAGTCGCGTCGCTGCCTTCCAATACAACAGTCTTGCAAAATGCACGGTACGGTAACCGGGACTGCACTGTGCCATGCCAGAAAGCGCGAGGCTGGTTGATCACACTGCCCACGTCGATCTCGTCGCCGATGTCCTGCAGCTGGCCCGGCCGTGGCAGCACATACTTGTGCATGTCGAAGACATGGATCTTCATCTCGGAGCGCTTCAATCCGGTGACCTCCGAGGGAGCGAGTGCGGTCGCGGAGATCACGGACACGGCACACAGGGACCCCAGGACCGACATGCCGACGTACCCTCGAGGGACGAATAAGATGCGTGCGCCCTCGGGTCCCCAATTTCCCCATGGGATCATCCAATCCAAGCCTTCAGCCTGAGGAGCGCCCTCGAGTTGCTTGATGAGGGTGGCGATAGGAATCACGAACAAGATTCCAGCCCGCTCTACGGGGTCGCCTAAACCGAAGTACTTGAGCTCCAAAACCGCTGCATATGGGTTGTGTTGGAGGGCGAATTGACCATAGAGGGGGGGAGAGGAGTGTCGGATACGACAGTTGATGTCTTGCCTCCCCACGTCCCTAAGGTCGGGCGACGATACCGCTTACTTGCGGTGGATTCACTTTGGGGATCGATTTCATTGACTGTGAGCCCTTCGTCCTCCACCCTGAGAAAATGAGTAGAGTCCAAGATGTACCACCACAGGTCTGGATATCCGGGGTCGGTATCATCCTGCAAGACATGAGCAAATGGCATACACCCCAACAGCTGGGATGAACTTTCGACGCACATAAAATCCATCCTGCCAGACCTCTTCGCCCGTCTTCCAATTGTATACATTCACATCAGTAGACTCTCCGATGACTGTCCACGCAATGAGATCACCGTAGATCTGAACGCGGTCCCAGGGCTCGAGGGTAGGGTTCAATCCGGACCCGGTTATAGGCTCGAGTCGTGGAACTTGGGCAAGAGGGTGGGCTACTCCATTCCGGGAGATAGACAGCAGCCAGCATTGAGGCGTGCTTTTGCGCACCAAGTAAACATTAGAACGTGCTCGCAATTGAACAACAAAATCGGCTCACTCTCCCAGTTCGAGTGCCGTAACAACGAGCAGGTCTTGGACGATGTCCACGGCACAGGAGTCAATGTGACGGGCAGCTGCACCACAATTCCCGAGATTGACAACCCACTCTTGAGCGGCGATGCCTCCGGGTGAGAACTCGGGCTGAATTATAGTGAGTGAGATCACACCGCTCGCGTCCTGGGTCTGGTATACGATGGCGTCCCCATTACGGTAGAGCAGGTGCCCCGATTTGCAATCCGTAGGGAACCTGTTGACGTCACTGGACTCGAAGGAGGCCCGGTACGCCCTAAGAGCCTTCAAGCGCGCCGTATTAGTGCCTTGTTTCTCTAAAGGTGACGGAGCCTCGATCAATGCAGCCCGTCGGAGCGCAATCTTGTATTGCAATTCAGGGGTGTACTTCACCACCTTTGCAAGCGAGGTGCACGTCTGATAAAGGGATGCCGTCATAACTGGGTCGAGACTTTATAGGTAGACAACGAGTCACCTGCTGGCAAGCCAGGAGATCATCAATCTCGAGGTCTGCAAGAATAAGAACTTGCAATTCTTCTGGAAAGGCCAGAATACGAAGCTTTCTGCTAGGCGTAGGGTTGGGAGCCATCCGGATGGGAAGAAGAGAGTAACGGGGTGAGCTTCGCACGAGCGGGTGCCTTTATACAAAATCGCGTTCCATTGTGTCCGCCGAGCTCAGAGAATCGAGCAATCGTTGTTTTTGCGCCCTCCCATATCATACACGTGTCTTTATCACGTGGTCGCGTTTAGATGACCCTTCTTCCGAATACGGTAGTAGCGTCTCGTACAAGTCGGAGTCGCAGACACGGCGCGCATGGCGCCGCCTGAGTCTTGACACGTGCGTGACACTCTTTGTAACTGTTTTGATGCGGCATAAAGAGTCGTTTGTAGCTAGCCCATGACATTTAAGAAAGGGAGCCAATTTCCTCCCAATTTTCTGCGCCAAGAAATGTTGTAACGCACGCTGTGAGAATGACACCTAGGATTCGAATTTGCAGACCATATGCATCGCTTGCGGACGAGGTGTGTCCCGGCTACCGAAAACACTACCACTGTCTATGCGTCAACTGCAGCTCAACGGGTCGATCATCGAGGGTCCTACGAACGTGCACGTCGAACGGAACTTAATACTCAGTCACTAACCAGGCTTCACAACGACAGAGGTTGGGTAGTGTTAGTAAAGGAGGATTACAAGGTGTAGCTTGAGTGTGTGGAGTGGCGCAAACTATATCCTCCCATTGTCACTTGATATCAGATTCCTGCTAGTCTTTCGAGCCTATCTGCACAAGGAGTACGCCCGAGACTTAAGCCTTGGAACTATGTGGACACGGGCAATGAACTAACAGTAGACAGTGTACAATTTCCTACATGCACTTGCAGACAGAACGTACCAGGTGCTTGGAACATGGATATGACATTGAGGGTCAGGGTACAAAAAGTAAAGCAGGAGCATTCGCGAAACAAGATGGCAAGACAAATTCTTCCCGTGGCACGACGCGAGAGCTAGTTGGGAGTCGACGACTGTGTCAAGTGGGTGAACATAAGTTTTGCTTCGAGCGACGGGAAACGAAAGAGACTCACGCAAGTCATATGGTACAGCCCACTAGCCATGAGGAATGCGGCAGACGGCTGGGTCGCGTCCGCGCCTTCCAACACAACAGTTTTGCAAAATGCACGATACGGGAACCGGGCCTGCACCGGGCCTGCGAAAGCGCAAGGCCTGTTAATCACACTACCCACGTCGATCTCGTCGCCAGTGTCCTGCAGCTGGCCCGGTCGGGGTAGCACATACTTGTGTAGGTCGAATACGTGGACCTTCATCTCGGAGCGCTTCAACCCGGTGGCCTCCGAGGGACTGAGCGCGGTCGCAGAAATCACAGAGACCGCACACAGAGACCCCAGAGTCGACACGCCGACATATCCCCGAGGGATGGATAGGATGCGCGCGCCCTCGACACCCCATTGTTCCCATGGGAGAGCGGGAGTCCCATTCGGGCCTTCGGGAACGCTCTCGAGTTGCTTCACGAGGGTGGCGATGGGGACTACGATCAAGACTGGGCTGCTCTCGCTGGCGTCATTTGGATTAATGCACTTGAGTGCCAGAACGGTCGTATCCGGATCGTGTAGTAGGGCCAATTGACCACCGATGGGGGTAGAGGGATGCTGGATATAACATTTGACGTCTTGCGCTCCCACGCCGTTGGCAGGGATCGGGAGCTCGAGGCGACACCACCGCTTACTTACGGTAGATACGCTTTGAGGATCGATTTCATTGACAGTGAGCACGGTGCTCTCCATCTTGAGAACATGAGTAGAGTCCAGGATGTAGCACCACAGGTCTTCGAACCCAGGCTCGTCTTCATCCTGTATGATATTGAGTACCTCTGGAATGAGCAAACGGCATACCCCCTGACAGCTGGAGTGAGCGTTCAACGCACATAATATCCATCCTGCCAGATCTCTCGGCCCGTCTTCCAATTGTAAACAGTCAAATCAGTAGACTCTCCAATGATGGACCACGCAATGAGGTCCCCGCAGATCTGAACGCGGTCCCAGACATCGATGGAGGGATTCAACTCAGCCACAGGCTCGAATCGTGGAGCCCTGGCAAGAGGGTGCGCTACTCCATTCTGTGAGATAGACAGCAGCCAGCATTGAGCCATCCTTTTGTGCATCGGGTGAACATCAGAACGTGCTAGCGATCGGACGACAAAATCCACTCACTCTCCCAGCTCGAGCGTGGTAACGACAAGCAGGTCTTGAGCGACGTCCACGGCGCAAGAGTTGATGGAATAAAAGGGTGTCCCACAATTCCCCAGATTGACAACCCATTCTTGAGCGGCGATGCCTCCGGGTGAGAACCCAGGCTGAGTTATAGTGAGCGAGATGACACCGCCCGCGTCCTGGGTCTGGTATACGATGACATCCCCGGCACAGTGGAGCCTGTGCCCCGACTTGTTCCGGGGGATCGTGGAGATGTCGCTGGACTCGAAGAAGGTCTGGTACGCCCTAAGAGCCTTCAAGCGCGTTGCGATGCCCTGCTTCTCTGAAGGTGATGATGCGGCCTCGACCAACGCGACTCGTCGGAGCGCAATCTTGTACTGTAGTTCGGGAGCGTCCTTCACCACCTTGGAAAGCGAGGTGCACGTCTGATAGGAGAGTAATGTTACAGCTGGCCTCGAGGTCTCATAGGTGGACGAGTCACCTGCTGGCACGCCAAGAGGTCGTCGATGTCGAGGTCTGTGAGAATAAGAACTTGCAACTCTTCTGGAAAGGCTAGAATATGAAGCCTTCTACTGGGGGTTGGGGGAAGAGCCATCCCGGTGAGAAGAAGAGCGCAAGGGGGAGAGTTTCGCAAGAGCGATTGCCTTTATATGAAGTCGGGTTTCATTAATAGTGTCTGTCCCAGAGAGTCGAACAATTGACGATTTCGCGCCCTGGTCTATACACGTGTCTGCATCACGTGGTCGCGTTTAGAAGACCCTCCTTCCAAATAGGGCAGCAACAATTCGCGTAAGTCGCAGTGTCGAACGCCTCAATGACGTCCACCATTCTCGCTTGCAGACCATCACTCATGGATCAGGTTTGCTCCAGCTACCGAAAACACTATTACTCTGTGCGTGCGTCAGCTACGACTCAGGCCATTTTCCTGTACACAATATGGCCGAGTCTACGCACGGCACGTCGCTTCCGCAGGTACTTGAGCTCGAGAATAGAGTACGCCTCAGGAGACTCCACCCAGCAATCAACCTCGTCTTGGCCCTTCTCGACGATCAAACGTTCAATCAAGACACCGTACCACTACCTGCGAAAAAGGACCTGCTGACAAGTCCTTTAACCAGGGCGACCTTCCAAAGGATGCTGATGCACTCGTCCATCACGATCAATTCTGAACCTCCATCACGCAATGCATCTTTACGCGGTCCTCGCGTGCAACACGACCGACGACACCTCGCTCTCTGTTGTAGGTCAAGAATTTGTGCTACAACAATGGCAGCATATTGTGAATTCGGTTGTGCCAAGCAGAAGCGTGCATGCTATAGTACTGGCACCGACAGCCTTCGAAGAGGTGGTCGATTTTAAGGATATCTCTTTCGACAACTATTCGCGTACGGTGCGATCATCGCCATAACAGATGTCCGGGTATGTGCAGTATCTGGTCTTCGTATAAAGATGGACCTCATTGATCATTTCCGCGCAAAGGTCCGACTTGAAATCATCATGGCAGTCTCCTATGCTGTCGTCGGTGCATCTCGTGGCATTGGCCTGGAGTTCGTTCGTCAGCTCGTAAGGTGTTTTATTTGTTATGCAGCTAAGCACAGGACTCATCTTTCATCCAGGCCGCTCGTCCTGACACGCTGGTGTTTGCACTCGTACGGGACAGTAAAACATCGACCCATCTGAACACTGCTATAGAGGGTCTCACGAACGTACACGTCGTAGACGCAGACGTGGCCGACTATGCATCCCTAGAGGTATGCCACATGTTCTACTAGAGACGCAGTCCCCTCAAATGAGGTTGCTTTCCCGTCAAGCGTGCCGCTCAGCAAGTCAGCCAAATCTCTGGGGGGAAACTCGACTGCTTGATCCACAACGCCGCCAGGATGGATGCCGGCACGCTGTACAAAGACTTCGATAGCTTGTATGTACCCCCTCCGTAACGAACCTTCTCTGAACGGAACTTCTGAAAACCACCGTGTAGCGATAACGTAGATGACCTCGACGCCGACTTCATCGACGCAGTAAGTCTCTTCCCCCCTCCACGCAACCCCGGCTGACACACGCCTCCCCTCCCTCCAGTTCAAAACCAACGCGCTCGGCGTAGTCCACACCATCCGCGCCTTCCTCCCCCTCCTGCGCGCCGCCCCAACGCGCAAGATCGCCGTCGTCGCCTCCGAGGGCGGCAACCCCGCGTTCGTGCGCAAGGCCGCGCTCGACGCCATGGCCGCGTACGGCATGTCCAAGGGCGCCGCGCTCGTCGCGACAGCCAAGTGGGCCGTTGCGCTCGCGCCAGAGCGCTTCGCCGTCGCCTCGCTCAGCCCCGGCCTCGTCGACACCACGGGCACCGTCGGCCCCGCGGGCGACCCCGCCGCGAAGGCCGCCCTCGAGGGTCTCGTCGACACCTTCAGGCGGAGCGGGTTCCCCGTCAAGGTGCTCACGCCCGAGCGGTCCGTCGCGCTGCTGTTGAAGGCGGTCGACGGGCTCAAGCCGAAGCATAACGGGCGGTTCCTCGCCCCGACGCTGGAGGCGAACTTGGGCGTCATCCGAGGGAAGATCTTCTCTCTCATCGGCCCCATCCTCATGGCGGCGTGAGTGGCGCCGCAGAGGGTCCTCATTTTCGTTTGTAAAGCAACTTTGCTCCATGTGGTGATGTTCGCCGAAACAGAGTAATCTACACAGTTGTATAATCGTACACGTGCATGCGGTCGTCATAATTGTATGGCCTGGTCGTGAAGTTGTCGTTGCATCTTAACCGAATCGCGGAATAACCGAAAAGGGATCCTTCTTAACTTCCGCTCCAGCCTCCGGAGCACCGTCTAGAATGTTGCGCTGTCAGGTTACACCTTGAGCATTTGGCTCTAGCACCCGTGTGCCCTTTAAACGGGCCACGATTGTGCGCGGACGCTCTGGATCCACGCAGCGTTCCCATGCGGGTACTGCCAACGCAAGGTCAGCCATTGGCTTCCTCCCGCCCGACCGCGAAGAAAAAACACACGCACCTGCCAGGTCATCACCCCACCATCTTCCAGGGCCACAAGGCACACACACAAGGGGAGCAGCTCCGATCAGCACCGCACCGCACCAGAAGCGGACGAAAGAAGAAAAAAAGGGAGCACAAAACTCAGAGGAAGGACTCACTCCAACCCTGGTTCTTCGCCTGCGCGACGCACCCCGCGAGCGTCGCGGGGGCGATGTACCCGCCGCTGTCCTCGTCCGCGGTCGTCGCGGGCTTCCCGATCACGAGCTTGCTCGCGGGCACGCCGTTCGCGATGATCTGGAAGAGCGCGGTCTGCGGCCAGGTGCTCGACGACGCCGTCAGCAGGCCCGCGCAGGTGGAGTACTCGGACTGGCCCTCTGCCGTGCCGCGCGGACGCGGGGAAAGGTGACGTCAGCACGCGAGCCTGTCTGGCGGGAGAAGCGGGGAAGGAAGGGGACCCCGGGAGCGCTTACGGTTGTAAAATTGGACATTGTACTGGCGGAGGGGAAGAGGCGTGTTAGACAAAGTGGCGCGGGCGGAGGCGGGAGCACGCGACCCACCCAGTCGATCAGGCTCCCGACTTGCGCGTGAACCTTCAAGTACCCGCCGCCAGGGTAGAAGCTTGGGGTGAACCTGGATGACGTCATGATTAACGATGGGCCTTGCCATACTGGCTACACCGCCAACTCAAATTGAGGTATTTTTAAGCTTGGGCGCCGGGCGCTGTGTGATGTGCAGTGCTAGACCCTTGTGGTTGCCTCATAACGTCATATCAAGCTTATGGCCGCAGATTTGGGTGCCCCAAAAAGACGCACAGACACCTAGTTAATATTTTGTCTCAGATGTGTCGCGAGGCCCTACGTGGACATTGCCCGTATGTCCCGACCACGTTCCTGGGTAACACTATGGGGTACCTATTGATTATGTTGAGCATCACATCCTACGTTTCTCGCCATGCTTCTCTTACCAGCCACGTCTCTCTTCTTTCAGACAGTTCAGTATGCCTCTCTCCGAGTGCACAAGCTTGCCATCCACATATGCAGGCTTTGTTGCTCTCCACGAGGAGAATACATTACATTGTAGTTAGCGTAGGAATAACGTTCAAACGACACATCATCGTGCCCCTGTTGTAGGTTGCTACTAATGCAATAATTGTATGAGCGCAAATGTATGAATGGGACTGCAGAAGAGGCTGCAAGGACGTCGCAGACGTTCTTGCGGAGTTGTGTTCATTTTGGTTGCATTATGCTAGGCACGGTTCTTTCTATAAGGTGGATAAAGCAGCTTATCAAGGACACGCATATCGTTCGGAACGTCTCAATTCGAAGCACGTAGGCATGTATTAGTGGACGGGCAAAATGTCTGCAGAATTACGGAGATAATACTGTAAATCATCGGAAGAGAAAAGGATGATTAGAAAGTAGCCCAAAGCACTCGATGTCGGAGAAAGTAAGGGGTCGAGAACAATGCCCTGCACTAAGGTGTGTGGGACGGGGTTGGTACATAGCCCCACGATGCGTCAGCACTGACGTTCGCCATGAACTTCTTGCACGTGATGCGGAACGTCAATGACATCGGGTTGGTGTGGAGGTATGGTAGACGAAGGTCAATGTGTGATGTATGAGGAATGGAGTCACTGCTTGGCCCTGACACGACGACGCGTCCTGGTAGCTGTAGGCACAGAGCTAGGCCCGGGATCCTGGCGAGCCGACTCAGTGGAAAGAGCACGAATCCATGGCTCCTGGCTGCCATACTCGATGGGACGCGAGAAGAGAAGGTCGGGTTCACCATACTTGGTCTTATCAGCTTCGTAAAGTGCTTGATAGAAGCTGGAGGGAGTATTTCACCGAGGTGTACGATGTAGAAACATATAGAAGTACGCTTACGCTGTTCTCTCTGACGGAGATTCGAATTGTCCTTCAGTCTTCTTCAGAAATTTATCGACTTTGAGCCAAAATGAATCTTCCAGAGCCACTGTCCCTTTGTCGGTCGTATTATTTGATTGGGCTTTGTCCGAGGAAATCTCAGCAGCGACAGTGCGCTGCAAAGGGTGTATCAGTGTGTATAGACGTGAGTTCAAAGAAAGAAAGAACATACAATCGCTGCGACGCGTATATACATGACTGCTGTTGACTTCACCTTGGTGGGGCTAAGTATAGCCGCAGTAAGTGACGCAATATCGACCGCAACCTTTGGGGACGAGGAGAGCGTCTCGGCAATCTATTGAGATGAATGTGAATGCACAGTGGAACTACGAGAGCACTTTATTCGACGTACCTTGGCTTTGAAGTGAGCCCGACAGTTTGTAAGAGCTTTGCTGATCAACTGTTCAACCTGGTCGCAGCGTCCCGTTTCGTGAGCTGGTGGGACACCTTCGACACCAAGTGACCGCATCGTACTCTGCAACTCAATCAGCGCAATAATACACGAGATTAAACATAGACTAACTCACAAGGACCATTGTGGGTGCGTTGGGGTTCCTATACGCAGCAATGACAGGAGACAATAGATAGGTCCAGGCATAATCGTTGCAAGTCTTCTACTTGCGCCGAGACGCCAATATCTGGTGTTAGTACTGTTCGCTTTTTGATAATATGTACACCGTTCACTCACCCGCAGAGTATCTGGGATTGTATACTCCATTGAGGCCATCATGTGTTGAAGCATGTCGTGGCATTCGAGAGTTAACCCGTACTGTTGAGCTCGTTGTTCTTCTATGCCAGCCTGGACAGGGAACCGTTCATCATAGAGGGAGTTGTAGTGAATTGATAACGTACCTTAACGAAGTTATCCAGGCTGATCTCTGACCGCACAGTCAGCCTTCGGAATCTCTTCACACTGTGGATTATCTGAGTGTGGTTGAGGGTCTGAGTGCGGACAGGTGTGGAGAGGAATAACGGGTTTGGTGGGAAAGAACTTGAAGTGTCGCCCTCGCCAGACCCTAAATCATCCATTTCCTCGCCTTCCTGTCCCTGTCCGAGCTCAAACTCCGAGCGACGTCGACGTCGCACGCCAGCACTGGTGCCTGTAGGGGTTGTAGGAGATCCCCATTGGGACGTCGTGCTCGGTTGACCTGGCTCAGGGTTCGGGGAGAGACGACGATCAGGGGAGTGAGGGTCAGATCCTTGAGGGGACCCTCCAGGGTGTGACGATGTGGCCGTGGGGGCTGCGGCTGCCCTAAAGTTTGCGTACATAGCTGAAGCCCAGTCGGAAGAAGCCATGAGAGAAGTAAGATGATGATGATTGCGAAAATGGAGAAAAGAAGGAGCAGCGGAGGAGCAGCGGAGTGTGCTGGCAGCTTACAGAAAGATAAAACAGCGGCGGAGCCTCGGTTATGTGATCGCGGGTGCTACCGATCTGAGGTCCGAGAGCACAATTTCGTTCGCCGCGGCGGCACACTGGTGTCACATGCAGCTGGCTGATATCTCAAAGGCATGGCGAAAGGACGGAAAGCAAAGGGGCAGGATTCAGGTGAGATTCTCATGAATACGAAAGGGGTGCTATAAAACTTACTGGGAATGGTTGGAAGATTGTCTTGTTGACGAAAAAAGTGGCTTAGTCCAGTGTCGTATCTGTCAAGAAGCGAAGACAGGTTCAGATACCCCTTGGATATCTCAGAAGTCGTGGTCAAAACACCTCACTACTCGAACTCACCTCGAATCTGTTGAACGTTCTCGCAGTCAAAATGCGGTCGCCTCAGAGGCTTCTTCATCAGAAATTCCATTTGATCCGTATAGAGCTTCCGACATTCCACTCCCAGAGGTTCATGAGCATACAAATCAACGTAACCAAGCAATTACACTCACCGGAGCTGTCGATCCGACACAGGACACCAATGGAGTCCGTGCCAGCGACTTTTGCTTCTCTGCGCAGGATGAAATGGATTATTTCCCTGGCCCTGTGAATCGCGATGCGGAGGAGGCCTCACTCCAGGCGAAAGTTCGTGCAGAGTTCGAGAGGCTCCGGGTGGAAGCGATTGAGGAAGAGCTACGGGAGAGGTGCGCAGAGGATGAGATGGGGCCACATGAGGGTATAGATGAGCACTTTCCGTTACCTCCCAGTATGCCGGTCCTTAGGTGATTTTGGTTGACACAATGCTGACGGTGCCTCAGACGACAATGGTCGCGCATGCAACGTGGATGATGGCGAAGGTTTCGAAGCATACAAGCGGATGCTGTTGGATCACTGCTCCGGACAATACATGCCATATGGGTCAAAAACGGTAAGTTCTTCTCACACCTGACGCATCCTTTCTCTGCGAGGCATGTTGTGTTCGTTCGATCCTAACAGGATCTCTACTTATTATAGATGTTTCTGTTGCATTGTTTTCTCAATTTACCTCATTTTCGCTTTCCGGACAGCATCAAGCAGCTTCTATTTTGGGTTATGGAAGAGTGTGGTGCTCGTAACGTACCATCTATCCGTGCATATCAAGAGATGGATAAGCACATACGCTTGTCAAGTGGTGTGACTACAAGTTTACACAAATCGAGTTTTGGGAATGAGTTCTATACAAATTCAATAGTGGAAATCATCGCTAAGGTCAGTTTACTATCTCTATTATAACTTTACATCGCCTCAAACGAAACTTTGCAGGATTTAGCACAGCCAGACCTTGCAAGAAGCATGTTTTGGTATCCTGACGAAACCCCAGGTCCAGTATCAGAGCTCAGTCAGTCCGGATATATCAAGAGTCTTCCTCGCGATCAGCTCACCCAGTCATTCTACACCAACGGAAAACATTTCTTTGTCGATGAGCTGTGTCAACTCTCCAACTCTAGCCTCGTCATTCCCCGCATTTGGGTTACACAATACAATCACGTATATGCCTATGCAAACAGAGTGCACACAGTTTCGTGTGGGCCTGAGGTAAGTACAGATTAACATAATGGTCAACCAGCTCCTCAAATGATTTTAGAATACGAAAATGCTTCAGATTTGCGAGGAGGAGACACTAATTCCAGGCACTGAGCTCACGTACAACATTTGTGATATCTCCGCAAAACGACAGCTTCTTCCACTAATAGGTAACTTATGATCCTCTAATTCACTCCAACCTGCTGACGACATTTAAAGATTCTGTGGGGAATGTGTCTCAGGCCATCCCAAGTCCAAATCGTGCATTAGCGGATGGCGACGACCTTGTCACTGTTCACACTCCCATTTTTTGCGACGATGTTTCTGGGGCATCATCAAAGCAATACCAGAAACACATAAATGTCTACACGTGCAATTGGTCCCTCCCAAGTCAGCTTCATGGATCCTCAGTACATTTTGTGGCAACATCTCCAACAGCGAGCAGTTCTGAGCTTCTTGCCCCCATACTGGATGTTATAAAGTGCGTAGTATACCTAGAATTTTATTTCTACTCTAACTGGTGGTTCAACAGACAGACTAGACATAGTCCATATCGCTGCTTTAATGCAGGGACTGGCCGGTTCTGCCGTCTCCGCCTACTGGTCCCCTGTCTCCCTGGGGATAACCCTCAGCAATCCGATCACACATCTCATGCCGGTGTTAACGCAAATCGCAAGTCACGGAAATGTATGAAAGGAGGGACACCTGAGGAGAGGGAGTCTGACGATGGCTACCACACACTCTATGAGGTATGTACTTTTGTTCGACAGCCAGATGAGCAAATCATCCTCACAGTCATGGACTCGATTGAGGCGAAGCATAGTTTGCTCATTGTATTGGTAGGTCGCAACACTTAGAACTGTAGAAGACACGAAACGTACTATCATCAGGCAGCTACAACTGGCATGCCTTGGAGTAGAGAAGCGCGTTTCGGATCTACAAACCGCCACAGGCACAAAGGACAAGATAGCATGTTATTGGATCGACCAGCTCCTTCGTGAAGCGCGACAGCAAAAGTCCTTGAACCCCAAGCTTTCTGAAAACGATTTATTAGCACATGGAACCGCATGGCTTGCAGATAGAACAACTTTCCCGATGAACCCACTCCTAGATGTACCCGGTATGATGCTCTTTATTGAAAAGATATACGAAGCCAACAGTATTTTCTAGGTCTTGATCCACACCGCGACACGCCAGTGGAGATTCTACATACGTGGCTACTCGGGGTTGTGAAGTATGTATGGCACGCACTTCACACTACCTGGTCCGACACACAGCGAAATGTGTTCACAGTACAGCTTCAAGACGTCGATATTGATGGTCTAAACATTCCACCAATCCGTGCAGGATACATGGTTGCATACAAAAATAACCTCATTGGGAAGCATTTCAAGAGCATCTCACAGACCATAGCATTCAAGATACATGGCCTCGCAAGTCCGAAAATGCGCACCCTTGTCAGGACGATGGGGGAGCTCTCAGCAGCATTGTGGATTACAGAAATATATGACATGGACGAACACAAGGTGAGCGCATAATATATTATTATCACTCTATTATGACACCATTCTATAGAAGGATTTGAACACTTTGATTGGAAATCTCTTAGATGCATTCGCAGATATCGATCCGTCACGGATAATCGTCAAGCAGAAGCTTCAGATCCTCCCACACATCGTAGACGACGTGGAACGCTTTGGTCCCCCTCCTAGATACTCAACGGAAACCTACGAGAGCTTCAATAAATACTTCCGACTATCCTCTATTTTCAGTAACCATCTCTCACCAAGCCGTGACATCGCAATGAAGATGGCCAATCTGGACTGTGTTCGACATATAGTAACAGGGGGCTATTGGCAAGATCGTAATGGAGAGTTGGCACGAGCTGACGAGAACGTGCTGTCGGTTTTCCGGGACTCGCCTCTCCTCCGCCACCATTTTGGACTTACAACGATCACTCCTCGACAGTGCAGCGGCCGCACGGATAGTGCAGCTACACTCCCCGCATGCAGCAAACGTATTTCCATTACCCTATCGCAAAGTGTTACAACTTCCTCGATACCCCTTTCACGGCGACCTCCAGCACTCCACTCTCCAAGTTCTCGGTGGATACTCGGCGCTTCTGTTGTGGCAAATTCAGGAGACCAGTGCTCGGTCAATTCATGGGTCTTCGCCGAAGATTTACAGGTGAGTAACTTCAGGGCATTCCCAAGAGTAGTCGCGCTGGTTTGCCTGGACAAACCTTCGAATACACAACAGTTCTAAGCATGTCTGGGCATTCGTAGAAGGTGCCTCAGGATACGGCTTCGTCTTGAACTTCTCGACGAGCACGGAGAAATGTGCGGGGCCCTTCTCCTCGACCTCGCCGTAATTTTTGCGATGCGCGGTTTAAGGACGTCGTTGCAATCGATGTCGGCCTTGGTCGCCTTTATGCGCATCTTGCGCTCCTTGCACTGTTAGTGGACAGTGCACTGCTTCCTTGCGAAGCCATAGCCTTGTATGAGCGTGCTTTGCGTGGCGTACAACCTCATTTGTATTGTTTGCGCCCACTGACTTTTGCACTGGATAATCTAGGGAGATAACTCAATAGGACGGATCCGAGAGATCCTTGTGAGTATAGACAACCCGCAGACGGTCTTTGTTGTGCTCGAGAAATACACTCTCGGGTCGATCTTGCATCCCACTCTCGGAGTACCTGTTCTGAGGCAGCCATTGGAGGGCGGTGAAGTACTCGAAGCAGTCCCGGCCACGGTATGTCTGGGCTCTATGCCTGATCTAAGTGACTAGGAATGCTAATAACACTGGTTCGTCCATTGCATAGGCTGTGAAATTTATAGTCAATGTTCAGCATGACTGTGAAGCCGCAAAATGTACACCCACGGAACCCCCCTCGGCCTTTTCCACGCTGGAAAAGCAAGTCATAATCATCCAGCACAACTATGCCGACCGTCGCTTTCTGCTGAACACTCATGCTCTTCACAATGCCGGAATTCTTCGTCGTCATCTCCCCCGCCCTCTTATCGAACCAAAACCACTATTTCCTGATCGAGCAAAACGGCACCACGAACTTGCAGCACTCCTACGGGTGTCTCAAGCCGACAAAAGAGCAGCCACACGGGAGAGGCGAAATGCGACCATTGCGAAGAAAGCAGCACAGCAGAAGAGCATCAACGCACCCCAGGGCACACAGGACCCACCGGGGGGTAACGGGCCCGATACCATGGCAGGGCCCTCGCGGAATGTCACTGAGACACCTTCAGTAGCATTGGGGAGGAAACGCAAGCGGGGCACATAGTTACATCGTCCGTCAATGTATTTTTATCATTAGACATCCTATTGTACAAACACGCCACCTAATACTATTCTAATATCAACTCTTCGACCTCAGCAGGACCTCCACGTAAATGACGTGGGGGTATACAGACAAATACATACTTGCAAGGTAGTTCATAATACTTTTACTGTCGCCCATACGGGGCAACTGGTAGGCAAGCTCACATGTTAATAGTACTCAAAGCACAGACTTGAGGGGACACGTGCTAAGACGCTTATAAGAGCTCTCGGGCAAGATCTCTCCCAGAGCTTAGAGCTGACATTGAGCTGACATCAAGTGCTCATCTCATCGTAACACTAATTGCCTAGCATCAGAACTATGTCCGTTTGTGTTGGCGGTGTAGGAGTGCCAGTTACCAAGGGGCAACCGCTGTAGAGAATTGAATTAGCTGGCCATCAAAACCTTAACGGGAGCAGTGCAACTTACGTGCGTGAGTGATAATATAGTCACCAGCAGGCAGCTTGGAACGAAGCTGCTTGGTGAAAGAGATGAGCCACGCCTCGGCCGTGCCCGAGTCCATGGCACCAAAGTCCTGTTCGGGAAAGCCAGGTCAGTTGGCACCGCATGGCCCTCCCGCCCCAGCACGCCTGCGGCGCACCTCGTAGTCGACGTCGACACCGTCCAGGCCCCACTGGATGACCCAGGCCGCGATCGTGTTCGCAGTTGCGACGGGGTCGTTCCCGACGGTCGTCGGCACGTCGGTCGAGCCAAAGACGGAGACCATGAGCTTGATGCCCGCAGCGGCGTACTGCGACTTGATCGTCGCGCGGTCGGACGCGGACAGCGTCGTCCACTCGTAGGCCTTGTCCCATGCGCCCTCTGTGAGGAGGAACGAGAGAAGGCTGTGTGCGACGTTTCAGCGGCCCCGTTACATTCCAGAAGGACAAGAAGAGATCTCACAAGACATTGAAGCCCTGTAATAGTTTCCTTTAGCACTTCAGGCACATGCCACAGGAACACGCGGATACGCACCGTCACAGCAGAGACGGCCGGGGGCCCAGTGACGCCAGATTGGTACTGGTCCGCGTAGACGACAAAGTGCGGGGCCGCAGGCGTCGCACGCGCCTCGAGGTCGCGCACCTCGACGGGGCGCGCCATCGGGGTCAAGTCCGCGAGCACATCGCGCGCCTTCTGGCCGAGCCCTTCGAACTCGGCCGGCGCAGCGAACGCGGCGCCGAGCTGGAGCGCGATGCAGATGCCGAAGAGCGCCGCGACGCGACGGGTGCCGAACGAGAACGAGAACATGTCTGCTGCGGGTGCGTCGGGTAGGGGGGGGAGCTGTCTGTTTGGCAGGCGGCGCAACGAGAACGGCGAGAAGCGCGATCCTGGAGCAGGGAAACCGCCTCGTGTGCGGCGCGTATGTTCTTATACGGTGGAGCGAGATAGAACCCCCACCGCTCCCGAGAGGCCCATATGTCGCGCTACGCGGCCCGCATGGTGGCGAGCAAGCAGAACAAGAGAGGGAGACAAGCGGGCCCGCGGCCTGGGGGTGCTGCACTGAATACACCGGGTCCCACAGGCGGGACGCAGAACGCGGCGGCGCCGCAGATACGCAGCGCGCCCCGCCGCGCTCTGCGCTCATCGTGGGCCAGAAGCAACGCGCACCGCGTGGGGCGAGAGCCAAGTCGCCAGCGGCCGATATCCTCGCGCGCTGGTGTGTCGTGTGGGCCGCACAATCAGGTGCGGAGGGTTTGCAGCCGCCCGGCCTTCGCGGGCTCGATTGGAGAGCGGGACCGCGAAGGAACTCAGGCTCGCGAGGGGCCATGCGTGCGGCGAGCGTGCTCGGCGATCGGCTCGGCACGACTCGCCGCCGCGGAGATGTGGCCGAGGGCGGGCGGGCTGCAGCCGTGCAGGTCGAAGCCTGGTGGGCGGCGTCAGGTGGGTACGAGGAGATCTCGAATTGTCTCCTGCGGGGGTACTGCCAACAGACGAAGATGAAAATTTTCCAGCGCGGTCTTCGCGATAGCGGTATCAGCTTGCTGCCAGGGACGTGTCGTAGAAGGAGGACGGAGAACAAACCTAGAAGACGTCTGCTCTGCGGGATTTTTCCATCGACAGCAGAGTGGGGTGCCATATATTCGACGTGCGCGAGCTCGTTCATGATCTGCGGTGCGGAGAGGCATATAAACTGCGTCGTGGAGCCCTCCAAGGGACAATGTGGAGGATCGACATCTCGTCTCCGCTGCACACTTGATATGGAGGCTGGATCTGGGCAGTTCATTGTAAGGTTCAAGAGCACCCGTGCGACGACGACGATAGCCCACCTGATGCCCCGGACTCGAACCCTCTGTGATTCTGCTTCGTGCGCGCCGCAACATGTGAGCGGTGCGTCCACGCGTGTGCGCCGCCGTGGTGGAGTGGGGCGCCACCCCCGTTCCGCTGGCGGACGCAGATTGGGGACATGCTCAGAATCGAGAACCCAGATGCATTCCGCACAGTCGCCCCGCCCGAGCGCATCCGGATGTGGACGTGGCTGCACGGGGACACGGACAGGCGCCGGCGCTCGGGATCGAACCGTCGACGATCGAGGACGTGCCAAACGCAGACGCCCTGCTAAATAAAGCTTCCTCGGCCGCGTGGCTACCAGACTCTGGAGCGCCCGTCTCTAAAGCCCGCCGATTCGCGCCGCCCAATGCCCATCCTATCCGACGCGCGGGTAGCTCCAAATCTCTGCCGTCACCACTGGAGGGCTGACCAGCTCAGAGGACTGCCCTCCTACCTCCAGGCCGCACTCGACTGTGTAGAGCGATGGTCAAGAAAGCCGGGTATGGATATATGACAAGCAACCCGTGGTAACTTCTATGAATACAAGCCACAATACATGTGGAGGAGCCAAGATACATCGCGCCGATTCCGATATCCGTCTCACAGCCCGGCATAACAGCGAGAGCCAGCCTCATAGCCCATAGAGTTTAATAATAACCCTCCGTCCCCAGCCAGGGCACCAACCCTAGCATCTCCTGCGCTTCCACGCTCATTCGGGGAACGCCTCAGACCGGACGGTCTCGATCCACGCAGCGGCCGCGTCGGGGAACTATCAAGCAATCCCAATATCCAGATGAGCCACACGCTCGCCCCTAGGAAATGCTCCCGGAAAGGCACGTACCTCCCAAACCATGACGCCCGCGTCTGTCAACGCGTCGCGGTCAGCCATCTCGAGAACATCATATGTCGGAGGAGACGCACCCCATCCCTGTGCCTTGGCCTGGGCGAGGCAGCCCGCGAGCGTGGCGGGCGCGATGTACCCGCTGTTCGCGTCGCCCGCGGAGAGGCCCGGCTTCCCGATGACGAGCTTGTCGAGCGCGACCCCCGACGCCGCGATCTCGAACAGCGCGGACTGCGGCCAGTCTCCGCCGGACGTGTTCAGGAGGTTGTCGCATGTGGTGTATTCCGTCGTGCCCTCTGCGTTCCGCACGCGTGCGAGCGGGGAGTGCCATGTGGTGAGCTCGGCAGCGCGCGGGGCGAAGTCTGCAAAAATAGACACTCACGGTTGTAGAACTGAGTACAGGCAGCGGCGGGCCCGCGGCGCGACATTAATGAGCTCCTCTGCTGGGAACGCCTAATTTAGAACATATGCCCGTACCTGAACGTTATACTAGATGGGGACGGCGTCAGACACTCCCAGGCACCTCGCTCGAACGGGGGCCACTCACCCAGTCGATGATGTCTCCCACCGTGGAATCCACCTTGAGGTACGCGCCGCCGGCGAAGAGGTTGTTCACGGAGAACCTGGGCGGAAGCCGTTCAGAACGCCGGCCGCCGCGCGCGGAGCGAGCCCGCCCGGTGTACTAGTGCACGTACCACGGAGCGACCGCTGCGGGCGACGATCCCGTTAGCATGTCACGCCCAGCCACCCAAGCGGTGGACACGGCCGCGGGGACTCACGGGCGTGCGAGAGGATGAACTGGCCGGCGGGCAGCTGGGAGCGCAGCTGCTGCGTGAACGTCGCGAGCCACTGCTCGGCGACGCCGGTGCCCGCGTCCATCGCGTTGAAGTCCTACACGCCCGCGTCCGCGTCAAGCACGCGCGGCCGCGCGGACCGTTCATCCGTCAGCGTCCTAGGAAAAAAAAGTACAACGGCCACCAATGGCACGCGACGACGCACCTCGTAGTCGACGTCGATGCCGTCGAGGTCGAACTCCTTGACCCACGCCGCCATCGTGTTCGCGGTGGAGGTCGGGTCCGCGCCGGTCGACGTCGGCGCGTCCGTCGAGCCGAACGCGGACACGATGAGGCTGATGCCCGCCGCGACGTAGTCGGCCTTGACCGACGTGCGCTGGTCGGCCGTGAGCTGCTCGCTCCACTCGAGGGCCTTGTCGGCGGGCCCCGAGAGGAGCAAGAACGACAGCGCGCTGTGTGTGCGGGGCCACGTGTGAGCGGCGGTGGGAGAAGGGGCACGGCGGACGCGTGGGGCCCGTGCCAGCGCACTGGGTGTGCACTCACAAAACGTTGTAGCCCTGCGGTGGAGCAGCATCAGCATCGCGTAGACCATCGGGCGAGGGGGCTGTGCAGCGGTGCGCACCTCAATCTCGGAAACGGGTGGCGGGCCCGTGAGGCCAGAGACGAACTTGTCGCTGTAGATGACGAAGCGGGTGCTGGGCACGTCGCGCTTCCCGATGCTCGACTCGGGCGCGAGCTTGAGCTCGCACGTCGGGGCAGACAGCGCTCCGTTAAAGAGGAGCATCGAGGAAAGCACGAAAAGCCACGAAAGCGCGAACATCCTGTCGGAGTGAGTGGTGTGGGTAGCGGGTTATGAGGGGTAAGCAGACGTGCGCTGAAGCTCGCGTGTAGAGCAGCTGGAGAAGGGTTGTCGGCGAGCCGCGTTGGAAGCCCTGCAGAACAAAAACCCTGCGCCCTCCGCGCTCGCTTTTATATCTGCTGGTGGTACCTGCTGGTGGACTGCACAGAGAGAGAGAGAGATGCGCGCCCAACCTACGCGCCGCCTTGCTTCTTTCGCTTCGGGGGGCGCGCCATGAGGCAGGACGGAAGTCGGCCGCGGAATGCAGGATCTAACAGGCGCACGCAGGAAACGCACCATGCGGTCCGCGCGAACCCGCGCACCCCAGGCCGTGGCGCGTCCGCCCCCGGCGCATGTCGCTACGCGAGCCATGCCAGCTTCGCCTGATGCGTCGTCTCTGCGCGTGCGCGGGTCACGGCGGGGGCACACAAGGGCCTCCGGGCGGGGGTGGAGCGCTGTGCGCGTGCGGGCGAGGAAGCGCTCCACTGCGTGCGGCGCACTGGGGCTCGTTGGGGGCGTCGGGCTCGCCGCTGCGAGACGCTCCACCGGGGGCACGCAGCGCCCCAACTGGCCATGGGCGTGCGAGCCGAGCGCCTCCCGCGCCGCCGTGGGTGGGAGGCGTGCTGGGGACAGCGCAGGGACCGCGCACGAGGGGCGGGGCGCGCTCGGGCAGGCCGGAATGGACGCTGCAAACATAGCGAGAAGCACTCACCCCCCACATGCATGTGGAGCGGGCCGCGGCCGCAAGTCGCTCTCGCCACGCAGCGCCGCACGTCTGCAGCGGCCTCTCGAGTCGCGTCGCGCGCGAGCTCGTGCGTCTGCGCAGCCCAGCAGGACGGCCGAACGCGACGCGCCGCGCGGGCCTCCGCGTCGTGTGCCGGCAGCGCGAGATGCGGGCCCTCGCGAAGCGGCGTCACGGGTCCCCGCGGACCACCAGAGTCGCGCGCATTCGGGAGGGCGGGCGGACGCGAGTGGCGGGTCGCATCGCGCCCCAGAAGATGGCCGTCGCGGTCAGAGGTTGCGGCTCACCGATCTGGACGCGCGTGCGGTATCTACTTACCACGCTGCGCGCTACCGAGCGGCCGCGCCGACCTGAGCACCCATAAGTGCCCTAGCGTTTGTCCGGCTTCGAACAGAGACAGAGATAGCCCCGTGGCTTCTCGTCCTCGACGCCGTGCCACCCACATGCTCCCGCGCGACCCCCTATTCGCCCCGCAGATAAGCCGAATACGTGTATGCATTCAATATTCGACATTCGACATTCGACATTCATATGTTCCGTGCCTGCCGCGGTGCACAGCGTCTTCGTTGTAAAACATGCGCGACAACAAGCAGAAAGATAACCGAGGCGGCTACACCTAACAGCGAGGGGTGGGGAGGGGGGACATGGGGAAG